>CACVKS010001384.1:0-10575 GCA_902749335.1 Acanthamoeba triangularis
GCGGTGGGGTGGCGTACTGCGGTGGGGTGGCGTACTCGGACACGATATTCTTAACATGGGGATCGGCAAACGGCAGCGGGTGGCCCGTGGCGCCGCAGTCGAGGTTGGGCCAGTCGTAACGCTTGCTCACATCCTGGACGGACCAACTAACCGTCTCAGGTACGGCTGGCACGATAAATGTGTGGGGGAGATGTACCCTCTTCTGGTGCGAGACGTCGAGAATGAAGTTACCTTGAGCGTCGAAGACCTGAACAGGGTTGTTGCCTGATTGAAGGATGAGGATAAGGGGGGGTGAGACAACCGCCAAACGGACATATGCGCTGGTGTTGCTGTACCGAGGACGAAAGGACCAGCAGCAACAGCGAGGTGGCTGAGCACGCCCTGAGACCAGGGGTTGACCCGCAGCGTCAGCGACACCTCGGACTCTGCAAGAGGAATGGATGAGCTTAGTTTCTCGACATTCTCACGTTGATGTCGTCGGAGAGGCCACAAGCTTACCGCCGTTGTCGTCAGCGGTGCTGACCCCCTCCGGGTGGTTCTCGAGGAATCGCTGGTTCACCCGATCAACACCAACCTCGGCAAAGTCCTAAACGGAAGCAGCAAGGGTGGTAAGTAGCTGAGGGCGGTGGGAGGTGTACGGAGTAACGCACGGTAAAGATGTCGGAGGAGAAGCTGTCGAGAGTGGCGCCGGTGGAGGAGGCCCCGACCCACACGCGAAGCCAGTCCTTCGCGGAGGTGTTCTTGAGGGTGACTCGCAACTGACGAGTTCCCGAGTAGCACACATCCAGCGTCTTTTGGCACTCGACGTTGAGCTCCTGGTACTGCAGGGCGAACCTGATGCGCAAGCACATGATGAATCCAGAGCTGCTCGCACAATGGGAGACTCCCTCAATACGACAGGTACCTGTTCAGGGCCATCATGATGGAGCGGAGGTGGGCGACTTCGAGTGTGGCCTGTGTGACTTGGGCTCGGAGGTCCTTCTGGTAGAAGCTGCTCTTCTTCCTCTTGCCCTCGCACTCCTTCAGTGTGCACCCGATCGTGTTGCGGCTGTGCTGGATGTGCGTACTCTGGTGGCGGTGACGGCCGCTCGTGCTCTTGCTGATGGTGCTCAGGGCATCGAGCACCGCATCCTCCTCATCAAACAGAGGGTTCCTCAATCGCAGCTTGCTCACATCTAGCGAGAGATGTACGTCAGCCGCGACCATGTAGGTCAATGCCTTGGTTACTATCGTCTTGGTAGACTTTTTCCATTGCATTGGGGGGGGGGGTACCGCGATGGATCGGCTGCCTCTTTTGGCCGTTGGAGTCTACCTCCTTCCACTCGTTGTCGTCGTTGCAGACGGCGAGGGCGGTCAAGCACCTCATAGCCTCAGTTCGGTTGTTGTCCCGGTACCACTGGTAGACGCTTTTCTTCTCCTCGAGCCTCTGCAGCTCCTCGTAGAGTTCGTCGCGGTGGATCTGGAACTGGGCCTCGTCAAACGCGTCCTGCGAGATCCCATCGAGGCACTCCTGCAGGGCGATCTGGACGGTCTCCTCGCCACTGAGGCCCTCCGTGCGGACCGAGACCGAGAAGACGGCCAAAAGCAGGAGGAAGGCGAACAGCTTGGGCATCTTGATCGAGACTTGACTCTTCCTCTTTAGCGAAAGGCCGTACCCCACACCTTTTTTCTTTCTTAGTCCTTTAATTTCCTTGCGCTTTATTTATTTTAATTATAATTGTACAATTATAAATAAAATAAATGACAGTCTTTTTTAATTGTTCAGACAACAAAGACGAGGGAAAGGCCGACGCGGGCGGTGTTAATATCGAACGGGAGCACGTCGGCTTGCAGCGAGGTGCTCAGCTTCACGTGCGTGTTGCGGTAGAGGCGAACGAGGGAGCTGCTGTGCGCCGAGAGGCGGTAGGCGTTGTTGCCCACGCCCATGTTGAGGATGTCAAACTTGATCTTATTTTCTCCGTCCCGCAGGAGCGGCTCGTCCACCTTGAACACCTCAGCTTCCTGCTTCACATACACCACGCACACGCACACGCACACGCACACGCACACAGTCACAGTCGTGAGCACCAGTAAGAGAGAGGGAGAAAGGAAACGTGCGCCCACGTACGTTGGTTTTGTTCGTGTGTGGGGCGGAAAAGGGGAAGGGAGAAGTGGTTCTTCTCGTGAGAGCGAACGACAGACAACGGGTGCTGAACGCGCCGTTGCGCTGTGCGGTATCGGCTTCCACACCCACCAGCCACGTACAGTTGTACAAGTCCTGCGGAGGTGCGTGCGGCGCATCGTGAGTGAGCACGGGCCATTGACGATTGCGCGAGAGCGACCACCACGATTCCTACCTCATCCTTAGCCGTGTTGCTTTTGCGGAGCGCTCGGTAGAGTCCAACCGGGTCGGCGACGGCGCTGGCGATGAATCGCTCGCCGAAGCCGTGCCTGCAGTCAGATGGAGGTGAGGTCTATAGAAAGGGATTGGACCAGTTGGCGGATGGAGGTGGCGTACACGTTCATGGTGAGGGCGAAGGTGGGCTTCTGATAGGCCACCACGCTGTTGAGGAAACAGCGACCGCCCGTAAGATCGAGCCACATGGTCCGCAATTGGCAGTCCATTCCCAACTGTTACGACACCCACAATCATCAGCAACACCGCACACCGCACGGCACGCAGCGATTTTCAATCTCGAGATTACCGCCCAGGATCCCCGAACGGCCTGCAGAGTGGCGCCCAGGTCGACTCCACCGGTGTCGAACGCGAACGGAAGCATGTTGCCCGGCAGCATGCCGCCCACCACAAAGCCTCCCCGCAAGTAGTTGTTCGTGCTGCCGGGCCGTATTCGAATCGTTAGCGACCCCGCGGATACAGCAGTCGGGCTGTTCAAGGGGTGTACCTGATGTGATAGGAGTGCTCCCAGAAGAAATCGACGTAGCACGGAGCTGGGCAGTTGTTCACGGACTCAAAGCCTGCGTCATAGCCCCAACGCACTCCGCGACCATCTTCCACGGGCTACGCATGGCACGCACACGACAGAGAAGAGGTGGCGTGAGTGAGCGTAGAAGGTTCGAGGTGGGGTCAGCCGACTCATCATGCCCGCGTGGTACCGAAGCAGGCTCATCAACGCCAGCGGCAGTGGCCTCCTCCCCCTCCGCGGCACCAGCCGCGTATGGGCTGAACAGTTCACCCTCCAGCTGCCCCACGCCATTCATTCCAAACACCAGACGGCTGCAGCCACGCTCCCCGGGTGAATAAAATGCCTACACACAAATAAATAGCTTAGAAATAGTGTACCTGTTGGTGGGCGTAGTGTGGGAGAACACCAGCCGAGCGCTGTTCTTGCCTCGCTTGCGCATGAGGAGTTCCTGGCTATAATCTTTTAGCACTACGAATTTTAAATAATCATCTGAAATGAAAAGATCGAACCGTTTGGGCGAGAGGGTGGGCAGGAGAAGAGGAGACGTTGGCATGGCCAAGCCTGAAGTGGAAGGGGAGATCCCAGCCCTCATCGCTCAGCAGATTGCGGGCGAGGGAGGTCAGCCGAGGGAAATGGGTAGTAGAGCGTGGTGTCCGAAACGGGCTCGGTGGTACATCATCCGGCGTTGGAAAATACATCTGCGTGCTTACGCTCTTTGCGGCCCACTTTGTGAAAGGAGGTCTTCGTTGAGCTGCGCGCACGAGCAAACACTCGTCTTCTTGGAAAAAGATAGAACGCAATTCAACAGGTTGTTGTTGTACACTCGCTGGTTTGTTGTGGTCTTCTACAAGGTCGAAGGAGACACCCTCTGGTGGCAAGGCAGGTTTGACGTGATGAGGCTAACTACTGCGCGGGAGGAGCCGCAGCCGGGGCAGCTGGCTGCTGGGACGGCTGCTGCTGCGGCGGCCGACGCTGCTGCGGGGACTGGTGCTGGCCCTCCTTGGGCGGGTACTGTCTCGGACCGCGGTTCCTGGGCGGACGATCGCCGGCCGGCCTCTGCCCACCGGGTGCGCCCTGGGCTGCCTGCTGCTGGCCGCCTTCCGCTGCCGGAGCGCCCCTGAAGTTGCCGCCTCGGCCACCGCCGCGTCCGCCACCTCGGCCTCCACGACGCTCGCCGCCTCGCTCGCCTCCGCGTCCTCCTCGCCGGCCACCCTCAACCGCGCCGGTTTGGGCGGCCTGGGCGGCCTCAGCACCCGCGGCGGCTCCCGCCTGATGATCGCCGCCATTCTCGCTGACCTCGGCGCCCTCAGGCCTGCGGCCACCGCGTCCGCCCCGGCCTCCACGGCGCTCACCGCGTTCGCCACGTTCGCCCCGGGCACCACCACGACCGCCCCTGCCGCCGCGACTACCGCGTCCGCCCCTGCCGCCTCGGCCCCGCTCGTCGTGGCCGGCCTCGGCGCTTTCGGCGGACACGCCCTCGGGCTGAGCCTGCTGATCTCCGGCGGGCGCAGCTGCTTCGCTGGGCGCTTCGGTCTGGGATGCCTGCTCAGGCACGGAAGCCTCTGGTGTGGGCTCCGCAGTCGGCTGCTCAGCCACCGGCTGCTCAGCAGTCTGCTCAGCAGGGACGGAAGAGACAGACGGAACCTCCTCTGTAGAGATCACGATACCACTTGAGTTGAGCATGACGCCTGGAACCATTATGCAAGAGTGGATGCTCACCTTGGGGTGCAGAAGCAGCGGGAGCAGTAGAATCAGAAGCTGGCTGCTCGCTCGACAGAGGCTCAAGGGCCTTGCCCTTGCGGATGTAGGCATCGTAGTCGTTCAGCTTGGTGTGAAGTGTTTGGAAGGTGAAGCCGGGCGCGAATTCCTCCTTGCTGTCGTTCAGCAGCTTCAGCAGACGCGAGAAACCGGCGTCGAGCTGCTTGCCGAAGTTTTCGCCCAGACCGAAGATGTCATTCTGGAGGTGCGTCAGGACAGAGAGATCCGCATCCTAGAGTAGGGTACGTTGAGGCAGTGAGATGGTTGGCGATTTCAAAGTGATTTGCAGCGTACGTACCAGCGATTTGAGACCGCGAGCCAGAAGGACGTGCTTTGTTTCTTCGGCAGCGGTGGAGTGAAGGTAGCCCACAACGTGGAACAGACGGAGCGCGGTCTTCAACTCGGTCAGGCGTTTCTGAAATGTAAGATTGGAATGTTACTACACTGGGGGCCCACTGCAGCGGCAGCGGCAGCAGCACGGAAAGCGCGAGTGCCAATCAAAGTACCTCTGCTTGGGCCTGAGCCTCGCTCTTCTCAATCTTGGCGAGCTCCTTCTTGACTTCGTCGAGTTCGACGCTGAGCCGCTCGATTTCTGGCTTTCGGCTGAGCAACTCGCGCTGATCGCTGTTGATCTCCTTGCCCTCTGCGACCTTCTCATCAATGGTCGCAATCTTCTCGAGCTTCTTCTTGTTCGCGCGCAACTTCGAATTGATGAGACGAATGTAGGGGTTCGCATTCTCCTGCTTCACGTCCTTGGCTCCCTTCTCTACCTTCTCGCCAGAAACCGTCTTTTTGCCAGCCTTCTTGCCCTTCTTGCCGGCAGCGGCAGGCCCCTTCTCTCCTCCAGCAGCGCGAGCTACACTCGGCGATTGGCCTCCATTCTCGCCCTGTTCGCCAGCAGCGGCCACCTTCTTACTGCCCTTCTTCTTCTGCCTGGCAGCCCTTTCTTTCGGCACCGATTGCTGCTTGCTGGGTGCCTCGGCAGTGGCAGCCTTCTGTGTGGCAGCACTCGACGGGGTGGCGGCTACAGTCTCCGACATGTCTAGCACTAAAGATTGCTTGAATTGATCTCAGAATCGACGGCTTGAGTAGTAGGGCGTAGTAGGGAGTGATTTGAGCCCAGCAACCGCTTGCGTGTAGAAAAAGTTCACACTGTGTTCAGCAATTGCCTTTCTTATGCTTGAACTCCGTTCTTGGCTGTCTCATGAATTCCGCCTAAAATTTTGGCGCGAAGACGCAAGTTTTCATTCTTTATGGAATTCCACTAACGACTGGAATGCATCACAACCGGAAAGAAAAATGCTTCTCTGTGGCCTTTGGTCGTGTTGTCTCGCCAGCAAACAGTTGTACGTAAACGATGCTCTCGGCGCAAGGTGGGAGCAACGCGTCACATGAAGAAGAGGAGCTCACAACATACTCCTTGTTGAGGTACTAATCTCTTCTCTCCTTCACCTGTGGCAAGGCTCGCCGAGATACCAATTATCGAGGTAAATGGCACAAAAACTGTCTGGGCATGAAGAAATTGTGCGGAGAAAAGCGACGCAGGTCCCAACTTGCTCGTCTGTTTCCGTCCGCCGAAGAGGAAGTGCTGCTCTCCCAAGCTCTAGGATTGAGCAGCGATACGCTTGCGTTGGTGGTTTGTGTGCACCCGGCCAAGCGTCGAGATCTCTCGAATTCAATCTCCGGAACCACTGGATTCTATCTCCCGATCTTCAATCATCGTAGCTCTTCTCTTCATCTCTCCGCATTACGCAAGCTCTGCCTCCGTTCGTTGCTGACCCATTTTCCGTTTTATCTGCTTTGGGCAGCACAACCGAGGGAGACGAGGAAGTAGCGCACGCCGACGAGTCAGGCGCGAAAAACAGCGATAGCGAAGGCGACAGTGACACCGACACCGACAGCGTGCGCCACCCACCGGCGGCCGTACACTATCGTCCCATGTGCTGCTGCGGTTTCTTCGCTCCACCTCCCCACGGGCGGTTGGTGCCTATCGAGGAAGCGGAACCCTACAACCGGTAAGTGACGCCGTCATTGTTGTTGCTTCGTGGTGGTTGCCAGCGCCATGCTAACCACAGTTGACCTGCAGAGGGAATCCCTACATTCACACGGGCTACCGAGTGCGGTATGACCTGAAGCTTACGCTTCGCTCCCTTCTGTTCCTCCACAACGGTACTGGCAACGCACGCACGGACGCACACACGCAGCGGTCATTTACTTTAAAATCGCTGCGCAGAGTGGGCGAACGTGTGGACGCACCTCTCCGCTTTGATCGGATTCTTCTTCCTGATGTTTTACGCCTATTCAACCTGGCTCGCCGATGGATCGTTTTCCGATAAGGCCATGTTCCTCATTTGGTACCTTCCGCACCACCTTAGCATTGCTCCGCTTGACCTCGTCGTTCGATTTGTTGCTCAACGAGCCGATGGCGCTCACTACATTCATGTTCTTGTCTCCTCAAACAGGGTCATCTCCGCACAGACGCTGCTCTTTTCGTCTTCGTTCTTCCACCTCACCGAGTGCATGGGACCCACGGTGTGGCTAATCGGAGTTCGCATGGACTACACCTCCATCTCCGTGCTGATCGTCGGCTCTTACTTCCCGTACGCGATCACCTGCTCTGAGAGCCGCTGCCCAGAGCCTTTTCCCTGTGTGCTCACCCTTCATCCTTCCACTATCCACCTCTCATTTCTTCGGCATCAGGATGATCCACTACCTGTTTGCTTGTCACTCGGGCTGGCAGTACTTCTACATCGGGCTGATGCTTGCGCTGGGCATTTTGGTGATTTCCATTTCCATGTCCAACTACTTCCAGGTACATGCTCCCTCGTCGCTCGATTTGTTGCCCACCACACACGGTGTGCTCGCACTCACTTGCACGCAACTCACAACACACTAGAAACCGGAGTTCCAGGGACTGCGCGCTAGTCTCTACGTGGCCATGGGTGCGCAAGCGTTCTCTCGTAGCTGATGCGCCTCCCAGAGCTTGCGCCTCACGCTCCCTCCCTTTCGCTTCAGGACTGTTCGGTGCGCTGTGTGCGCCGCACGTCTACATCCTCAGTAGTTCGGAAGAGCTCGCCGGGCTGGTGCCCGTGTGCATACGCCTGGCGCTGATGGTACCACCTTGTCTCCTGCGCGAACGAAGACCCTGCCACGCCCGCGAAATGCCCTTGGTTTCGCTCACCTCCCGTTCGCCCCAGGGAGGGACCTACATCGTGGGCGCCTACATCTACGCCACGAAGATCCCGGAGAAGTGGTTCCCGGGCAAGTTCGATATCTGGGTGCGTCCGCGGCTCTCTTCCCCACTCACTTTGGTAGCGGCCGTACTGAGTTGGACCTGTTTCTTGACACCGTGACAACACAGTGGCACAGCCATATGATCTGGCACATCTTTGTGGTGGCGGCGACTATGTGGCACTACTCGGCGGTCTACCACGCGCACGAGTGGCGCACCAACTTCCCTTGCACGTCCTGATGAGGACAGTACTCCCACCTCCGTCTGTCCTCTCTCTCCACCTTCCTCCTCCTCCTCCTCCTTGCTACAGTGCGCCACACGGAGTCGAATCAAGAGTACTCGCACTCTTCGCTCCGTGTGCGCACGTGCGTGCACTCTGGCCGCACGCCCTGTATCCACCGGTCAGGAACTACTATATAACCCATCATCGTTACGCGACCGCACTCTCCTCTCTCTCTCTCTCTGGCACCTCTGACACCGACCCACCCCGTTTACTGTCTGACCAAAAGGTGGGTGTGCGGTTGGTGATAGCATCTCGGGCAGCATCCGGAAGGGCGTGGGGGGTGGGGGAGAGGGTAGAGCTTTTACCAGCCCTACCCGCTCCCCCGGGGTGTTCGAAGTATTGTGACAGTCGGTGGTGGTGTGCCCTTCGGTTCTGGTGTTGGTGTGAACTGACCAGGACTAGTGCTGCGCGAGAGAGGCTGTGTTGCCTGAGGTGTTTGGCAGTGCTTGTGACCACCCCAGAGGCAGGGTGGACAAGTCTTTGTTTTTGTGGAGGAAGCGAAGGAACCCAACGATTGGGCACCAACAACACACACCCAACCATAGTCGGCCGCCGAGCAGTGTTTTGCGGGCGCCGACCGGCCCGGCGCGAAGCTTGTGGGACGCGAAGGGAACAAAGAACGAAGGAAATGGAAGCAAGAAATTTCATTTATTGCCGACAGGCCGCTTGTATTTTTACTGTGGTTTTGAGGTTCGGATTTTGCCGCTCCATTGCTCCACTCCCGATCGCACACAACCACAGTACACATGGACTCGCACGATCTCACCCACCGCTGCATCAACACCATCCGTGCGCTCAGGTACAAGGGCAGTCAGAATGCATCTTGTGCGGTTCAGCTTGATTGGTGACCCCGCTCGATCCTCACAATCAATTCTGTCCTAAAATTGCAGCGCCGACCAGCCTCAGGCGGCCAACAGCGGCCACCCTGGTGCCCCCATGGGCATGGCTCCCATGGCCCATCTCCTCTGGACTGAGTTCCTCAAGTTCAACCCGTCCAACCCCCGCTGGGTACGCTCCTTTGTGCAGCACGCATGTTTTTCTGGCACTAGCATTGAAAATGAGGAACATCTTCATGATATATATATCTATTTTATGAATCTAGATCCCATAATACTATGGCCATTAACATGATAATGTCACTATTTGTTGTTATCACACGGTTTTGCTGCAACATATTCGGATATATCAAATTGGATAATTAATTAATTTATTTTATTTGGGCAGGTGAACCGCGACAGGTTCGTGCTCTCCAACGGCCACGCCTGCGCGCTCCTCTACAGCATGCTCCACCTCACCGGCTACGACATCACCATCGACGACCTCAAGGTATGCGGCAACGCCTTTGTGTGTGTTGTGTGTGGTCTCAATGCAACAGTGCTGACCTTCAACATTGCATCCTTCCAGAAATTCCGTAAGGTGGGCAGCAAGACGCCCGGCCACCCCGAGTCCTTCGAGACCCCCGGCGTGGAGGTCACCACCGGACCTCTCGGTCAGGGTAATCTCTCCGTGATCTCGCCCGTGTGCGTGTTGGTGCGCGCGCGTGTCGTTTCGTGTCGAGCTGCTGACGTGGCATGGCGCTAGGTCTCTCCAACGCCGTGGGCATGGCCATCGCCGAGAGGCACCTGGCTGCTCGCTACAACAAGGAGGGCTTCCCCATCATCAACAACCACGTCTACGTGTTCTGCGGTGACGGTTGCCTCCAGGAGGGTGTCACCTCCGAGGCCTCGTCCGTCGCCGGCCACCTCGGCCTGGGCAACCTCATCGTCCTCTACGACGACAACCTCATCACCATCGACGGTACCACACACACACACAACGTTACCATTAGACGCGATGCCTGGCTCATTCATTCGAATCGATCGCAGGTGAGACCGACCTCTCGTTCACCGAGGACGTCAAGCTCCGGTACCAGTCGTACGGCTGGCACGTGCAGGAAGTGGCCGACGGTAACAACGATCTCGAGGGCATCAGGCGCGCGATCGAGGAGGCCAAGAAGGTCACCGACAAGCCTTCGATCATCAAGGTCAGGACCACCATCGGTACGCGCCCGTTTGCAACTCGTGGGTCAGGTGGGGCCACGTTGGTGCGGTGGCGTTTTTTCCTCAACTCGCGCGTGCGACGGGGTTGGCCGGGGTTGGCCGCGGCACAGGGTTTGGATCGAAGAAGGAGGGCACCGAGGGCGTGCACGGCAGCCCGCTCGGCGAGGAGGATCTGGCCAACGTCAAGACCAAGCTCGGCCTCGACCCCGCCCAGAAGTTCCAGGTCCCCGAGGAGGTGCGCAAGTTCTACAGCCAGTTCGCGGCCAAGGGCGAGGAGCTCCAGAAGCAGTGGGAGGAGCTCTTCGAGGCCTACGCCCAGAAGCACCCCGAGCTCGCCGCCGAGTTCAGGCGCCGCATGGC
>CACVKS010001385.1:0-16196 GCA_902749335.1 Acanthamoeba triangularis
CCCGGCCAGCCGCTCCTGCCCAGCCCCGGCCAGCTCCCGCCCGGCGCGGGCGCACCCGGCCAACCACCACGCCCCCTCGGCATGCCGCCCGGAATGCCCGGCATGCCGCCTGGGATGCCGCCCATGGGTACGCCACACTCACTCTTCCATCTTCAACGTCTTGTTCGTGCGCCTCGGTAGCCTTCTTCGCTCATCACTCATACCTCTCTCTTTCTCGATGTCATCGCGAAGGAATGCCGCCAGGTATGCCGCCTGGCATGATGCCCTACGGAATGCCTCCCATGCCCGGTATGGCCCCGCCCGGCATGCCTCCCCACATGCAGGGAATGCCGCCGTTTGGCATGCCGCCTCCGGGCTACGGCGTTCCCGCGCCCGGACAGGTACGTCGCCACACGCGTGCGTTTGACGCGTTCTTGTCTTCTTGTCTTCTTCGAAGCGCGTTTGGGGTCTGTTGCTGACACGGTGGCGCAAATACGCGGATAGCAGGAGGAAGAGGAGCCGTCGCTCAAGAAGCAGAAGACCGGACCCAGCCTCGTGCCCGAGGAGGAGTTCATTGCGAGCCATCCTGGCCCGGTAACGATCAAGGTGACGGTGCCTTCGGCCTCCGAAAAGGGCGCGCAGCCAGAGTGGAACTTCGACGGCCAGACGCTCGAATTCAGCATGGACCCCAAGTATGTTCCTCCTCTCAAGTTCTGGTGCAGTGCAAAACGCTCGACTTACTCGGTTCCTCTTCGCGTTAACGTTAACGTTCAGGCAAACAATTACGGACCTCAAGAACTTGGTGCGGGATCAGCTCGGTGGGATGCCTCCGGCCAAGCAGAAGTTGGAGTCAGTCGGTCTGGGCTTCTTGAAGGACAACCTCTCGCTCGCGGCGTACAACATGGACAACAACACCGTGATCGCGCTGGGCGTGAAGACGAGAGGAAGGGGAGGCAAGAAATAGAGGAAACAACACCCTGTTGTGTTGGCTTCTCGATTCGGCGCACAAGGCGCTTCATAAAGTGCCTACTGCTCGAGCTGTGTGTAGTGCTTAGGCACACGCACGAACCGGCGGTTCTTCAGCTTGCTCGCAAAGGGGCTGTGGAGAGCGCTCGGGGAAGCGGGAATCTTGCTGCCTGCAACTGGGAATGAGTAAGTAGTGTGTGACTTCATGAAACGTCTTTCCAACTTAAGCACGTACTGGGTGCAGGCTTGAAGAAGGCGTAGGCGAGCCGCAACGGAAGGAGCAGAAGCCACGGTATCACCAGCACGACCAAACCCAGAGCAGCAAGGACGAAAGTACCGAGCTTGATGGCTGTTTCACCCAGAGTTGCTGCGGGCGCGAAGTTCAAGCGGCGTCTGACGACAGGCGAATCATCGGGCGACCTCACCGTTTGGCGCAGCTTCAGGAACAGCGTAGGCGAGTCTTTAGGGGAGAAGGCGAAGACCTCGACGCTTGAAGCGAAGCTTAGATTCTTCCTCTTGCGCGAGAGCGGCCTTGGGACCACGGGGCTCGGCGAGACGAGCGAGGAGCGGCGACAGGTGGGTGGCGACAGCACTTGATGATCGTTGCAGGGCTCGGCAGCAGGGGAGGGCAGGGGTTCTGCGTTTTCCGTAGCTTGAAGAGTAAGAACAGCCTTCCTCAGATCGGGCTGCGGCTTCCTGTACGCGGCCAAAGGAGAGGTCTCACCAACCTCGATAACCGACGGAGCGTATGAGAGAAAGCCGGAATAGCTCGAGTAGGATAGAGTCGGGAGCTCGCACCTTCTTGCCTCGTGGCCGCAGCTTCTCATACTGGACACCAGGGGTAGCAGGAGGATCATAGCACCCCAGCTCATGGCGCTGCCTACGTTGTGTAGAAGATCATGAGAAACTCGAAGCCGCTACGCCGTAGTAAAGAACCTGTGCATACCTCTTGCATTCACGTTCTTCATCAAGCTTCCGCGGCGGGCTGCGACGTATCTGACGGCTTTTGCCCATCTTCTTCATGTTCGCTTGTCCCCCTGGCGTGGCTTGCTTGCTGCGATGAAGTTTTGTGTAGAAACACAAAAAGGCGCCAAGCCTCTTTGCCGGCCTTGCCTTGGCGCGGGGGGGGGGGCACGTGCCGTCTTCAAAACCAGATTTACGCTCCTCTTCTGGGTGTCGAGCTGAGGGTCACAGGGGACAGCTTGAAGAGGAGGCAGCCGTGAGAGAGACATTTATTCTCAGTTGAGAAGGGAAAGGGGTAACGACATGCGTGACGTGCCGCCAGGCTCTCTAGTTGATGGTGACGTCGATGTTCTTGGGCTCGAGAGGCTCCATGACGATGGTCTCTCCAGCTTCGGTCCTGGATTGCCTCTGGGCCTCCTCTCGCTCGGCGTCCTCTTCCTCATCGTCCAGCTTGAGGTAAGGGTTGTCGGCGACGGGCCTGAACTTGTAGCTGTATCCAACATACGACTCAGATGGTCAGCTTCCTGGAACAAGAAGCAAGCGAACAGGGAAGAGGTGGGTTGTGTGTACCCAGTGAGGCCCCAGAAGATGAGGGTGGCAAGCTCGGTGAAGAACTCTCCCAGCCAGACATACTGGTAGTGGAGGGTAGCATCGAGCAAGAAAACGATGATGCGGGTGAAGTAGATGTAGGTAACCACCAGCAGGTAGAACTCCCTGAAGAGCTTCAGCTTCTCCATGTTCCTCTTGGCTGCAGAGTGCCCGTAACGTGTTAAAAGCGGCTCGCGAGCAGGGCCATGACGTACAAACGAATACAACCGAGGTGAAGCTGAAGAGGTTACCTTTGCCATCGATCGCGGCAGCATCGCGCAAGTGCTTGATGGACCAGATGATGGGCACGAGGATGGCACCGCAGCAGATGATGTCCACGAGACGCAACACCTCTTTCTAGAGTTGTGGAGAGGCACGGGACAGGTTAGAAAGAGAGCTAGAGTGTGCACCATGGCAAGGAAAAGGAATGCGCACCCAGGTGAACCATCCCTGGGAACCGGGGGCAGTCTCCTCGAGGACGATGATCGCGATGTTGGCCAGGATCTGCAGGGGGATCACTACCAAGAAGATATTCTTGTCCTTCTCCCCAAGGAAGGGCTTGATGAAGGCCCAACCGGTTCCGATCAGCGCGATCACCACAAACATCATGGTGCCCTTGAGACTATAGTTCAGGAGAGGGTTAGTGGGTAACAACCCTACGTTGTTGGCACGCATGAGGAGAGTCTAGCTCTGTCCTACGTACCCAGAGAAAATGTAGTAGGCGATGACCCAACCACCGGGGTGGCCCGTCGTCTTCTTGTAGTGGAACTCGATCTGGACCGTGACCGAGACCGAGAGCGCAGCCATGTCAGCACATCTAGCAAAAGTGCAATCCGGATAGGTCGGCGTGTGGAAGAGATCGAGGTACACATACCGCTTCGAACAGCAGAGTGAGCAGCTTAAGGAGAATGATACCGGTGACCAGGTGGTGGATACGGAAAATCCTCTTGCTGGAGGGAGTGAGTGTCCGCAGTGAGTCGGCGGACGCAGCGAGAGACGGCGCACACCCAAGCAGATGTTTACGCCAACGAGAGCAATAGGAGGGGCAGCGTACCCCTGACCACGCATGAAGTGGAAGAGCCACACGCCCAGAATGACAGTCCAGACGACGAAGAGCATGGCGTAAAGTGTGGGCAAAGCGGTGAGACCGGCCGACAGATAGTTGGGGCCAGGGTTGTAGTTCGTCAACGTGAGCTGAAGCGGCACACGAACAAGGGTGAGTAATGGACGGGTAGAGAGTAAACTGGCTGTGGAAAAATGAGGAACGACACGTACGTCGAAGGAGACATAGGTCCCAGGCTGGCAGTTGAGGAAAACGACGGTGTAGAAGCCTTCGGGGCGAGTCTTGTCGATAGTAATAACCTTCGACTGCTTCTCGTTCTCCTTGCTCCTAAACTCATTCATGAGATCTAAGAAGGATTTACGCCCCCCCCCCCAAAGGAAAAAACGGGGCACGTACGGTTTGGTAACCTTCACAGCGATGGTGTCGCCCCTTTCGGGTTCATCGAGGAGGCTCACGCATTTGCTGGCATCCGTTTCTTCGATGAAGGATCCGCTGTCAGTCTCAATGTGCTTGATGATGAAGCCCGCGCTGAGCTCGCCCCAAGGACTGCCCTTGTCATCCACCACCTGCAGCCAGTACGGCAATTGTGAGAATTCTACCTTTTTTCAAACCTTTGAGCGCTCAACAAGCTGCCTACCTTGAAGTTTTCGATCGTCATCTCCATCACACCGCCCTTGAAGAAGCCAAATGTTTCGATTCGAAATGCGAGACGTCGATCATTCTTGATCGAGAGTTTGTGAATGAGGCCATTTGCAGTGGGCGCCAGGAACGCGACCAAACAGAAGACTAGGAAGCACCCCATTAGGGTCTGCCTCCGATCACGCATCATCCTTGCCGCCTTCTTGGCCTCGCCTAGTTGTCAGCTGGCCTGTTTCTTGCGGCCGCAGACGTGGCCACGCGACACCAAAGCTGCAGGATCTGTGCACGTTGGGCGGACAAAACAGCTATGCCGCTTTCCACTCCAGTCACGAGATACATCAGGCCCCAAGCCTGAGTGGCATAGATGGCCACATGACGGGCTGCTTGAGATCGCAAGCGCGGTTGTAGATGGTGGTCAACATTCCTTCGAGCTCCTCGACCTTGTCCAAGCCCTTGGTGCCAAACAAACTTGCGCGTTCGAGCCGTTCATCAGACGCACCACCAACCTCACCGCTCGCTGCGGTCACACATGCGCGCAGATGAGGCCAGCATTAAAGCAAAGCGGTTGCAGGTAAGCAAGACATGCGCCATACCTAAAGTACTCAGTGTGACGAAGGCTCCTGTCTTGCGGGCATAGCGCGTCTTCTTTGCCTCCTCACGAGCTCTAGCCTGCTCCTTGCGTCGCTGCACAGACATGACACATCAGCAAATAGGCGGTGGCCAGGCACTCGGGTAGGATCCAAGAGCGAGAGCAGGTACTGTGGTACGTACTCTGTTCTTCTCCTTTCTTCGTCTTTCATCGCTGCGAGCGAACAGAGCGATCGCTTCTTCTGACAAGACATAGAAAGGCGTCCTCTCTTCTCCCCCTTCGTCCACTTGCGCTTCTTCTTGCTCCATCAGCGCATCGCCATTCTCCATCTCACCTTCTTCCTCAGCCATCGCTTCTTCTGTCTCGTTCTCCTCCTCTTCCTCACCATCACTCTCCTCATTCGGGTAGGGCTGGTGATAGCCATACGGTGCAGGAGGGAACGGGTGGGGATGTGGAGGATAGGGGGCGTAGTAGTGATGCGGGGCAGCAGGAAAACAACACGGCGGTGGGGCAGCGCAGTAGCAGGGCGCCGCATAGGGGTAGGGTGGCGCATAGTAGGCTCCGGGGAAGGGCGAAGGAAAGGAAGGCCATTGCGGAGGCATGGAGGGAGCATGAAGAGCAGGCGGCCAACACGGACCTGCCGCCCCCCTGCCCGCCAGAGAAGGCGTTTGCTCCATCTTTCTTTATCGACCCCCAAAAGAAAAGTGCGAACAACAGAGCACGGTGGCATTCTTCAGATTCTTTTCGTCGAATTTCGATCTTCTGCCCTTCCCGGGATGTGAAATTGGCGAGGAAATTCAATTTGTGTGATTTATTTGCCCCAGCAAGAATAAGTGAACTGGTGGGTGCCGAGCTTGTTGGCCCTGCTTGTGGCACAAACCACTTCAACCCCCCCCCCCCACGGGAGACGGCCTCGCTCCTGCAGCGCGGGGGCGAGCATGACACGAAGCGGGAACTGCATCGTATGGACATGAACGGGGACAACCTCCTCATCCTGGCCGTGCGCTCGAGCAATCCAGACCTCGTCCAGCTGCTGCTCGACAGCGGGAGCCAGCCGGACATGCGCAGCCGCAAGACTGGCTGCAGTGCCCTGCACGAGGCCGTCCGTCTGCCTCCAGGAATCGACACCATGCGCATACTCGACCTTCTCGTTGCGCGTGGCGCCTACGTCAACCTCCGCGACAAAGCAGTACGAGTCCACTCACAACCTCATGTTGGCCCTCTGTGTGGCATTGTTTGATATCAATATCTTGTTCCCCTAGGGTCAGACACCGCTACACATGGCCACCGAGCTGGCGTTCGAGGACGCGATCGACTACCTGCTGTCGGTGGGCGGCAACCCTACGCTCAAGGACAAGAAGGGTCGCAAGCCAGTGGGCATCGCCAAGGCCAATACTGATTCGCATATCTTTGAGACCTTCTTCAACCTCGACTTCAAGAAGCACCAGGAGCGCAAGCAGAAGGGCAAGCGGAAGGGCGGCGTGCGGAAGAAGAAAGACCCCACCCAGCGTGTGTTCAAAGCCATCCTACTCAATCGGCTGAAGGACCTGGAGAATGCGTTGAAGGTCGGCGAGAAGGGCGGGGTGCGGGTGAACAGCACCAGCCACAGAGGTCACAGCCCGCTCTACTTGGGTACGCTTCAGCGTCTTACCACTTGCGATCAGTGCTTAGGAACGATATCTCACCGTTTATAATTATCACCGTCGCGCCACTGCAGCCAGCAAGCTGGGCCATTTGGAGGCGTTGAAGCTGTTGATCAAGTACGGCGCCAAACCCAACATCATGAACACGAGTGGAACGACTGCTCTGCATGCTGCTGCCGAAGGGGGGCATGACGCGGTAATCGAGGTACGTCGGGGCAGGGTCCTCAGATCTCGCTTCGCCTCAGGTAGGACAGGACCCTGTGAATCTTACAATGTTGTTATTGGTGGTGATACGGCGCTAGGTGTTGCTCGAGCACGGGGCGCCGATCGATGTGCGGGACAACGACAAAAAGACGCCTTTGGATCTCGCCTTTCAGAAGGGCAAGGGGTCTACCACGCGCTTGCTGTTGAATCTTATTCTCAGTCGAGGCCAGACCTTCTCCCAGAAGCGGTGCGCCCACTCACACTCATGCACCCTCCTCTCCAGTAGGATCCACTCACGAGGAAACCATTCTCGCTCGGTGAACAGATGGGACTGGATGTTTCGGAAGGCAGCCAAGAGCGGGCAAGTGGACCTGATGCAGCTGGTGGTACGTGCCCTCTCATCCTAAGCGAATGCACGATACGCCGCTCTTGTGGGTTCTCCTAGTTCACATCACATCACCACCAGATGAAGTGCTCAAAATCGCTGAACGTCAACACCCAAACGTTGACCGGGTGGACGCCCTTGCATATCGCGGTGAGGAATGGCCAGGTGCGTCATGGCTATAGCTTCGCTTATTGAGGAATGTATGCTGACCCAACGCCATGTCCCCATTTTCATAGGTCGACGCGGTTGCGTTCCTGTTATCGCAAAGAGGAATCAAGACGAACCTGGGCACGGAGGCCAACTGGACGCCTCTCCATGTTGCCTGCGAATACTCAAACGCCGACAGGAAGATGAAGCTCATGTCGCTCCTCCTCTCGCAGAAGGGGACCAACCCCAACATACAGAACACTGCAGGTACGTACCTCACACTCGGTCTCAACTCGAGCTCGAGTTTTGTTCCACTTTGCCGTATTCTCTCTGTAGCTGACCCGGATCTTGATGTCGGTGTTGGCTTCTTCATCCAACTGCCAGGCTTTACACCTCTGCATATGTGTGCCAAGAAGCACGATCTGGAAGGGGTCAGATTGCTGCTGGAGTACAATGCCAACCCCGACATCAAGGACAACAAGGGCTGGACTCCACTCTCGATCGCCTACAGCGAAAAGCAGCAGAAGGCGAAGCTGAGCAGCGACGCCGAGGGCCAGGTCGAGGTGGAGAGCGAGCAGATGGACGACGAGGAGGAAGTGATGCACTGCCTGATCGAGGCCGGTGCCAATCCCAACCAACTGTCGTTCACCTCTCGCACGTCGCCTCTCTTCGAGGCCTGCCGGGCGGGCCTGGAGCGGCGAGCAGAGGTTCTCATTGGTACAAAGTGCCTCACACCACTTCAGTCTCCACACCACTCCAGACCTACTCACTCATGCGCGATTTCTTCTCCTTCCGTGCAGAGCACGGGGCCGATGTCAACTTTGTCATGCCGGCGTGCAAGGTGAGGAGGCAGAAGAGGGCGGAGGCTAGCCCCGATGACGCGGATGCTGATGTGGAGCCTCTTCCCGCGGAAGGCGCGGAGGAGATGAGCCAGGCCTGGTCCGTGCTCAGCCTGTCCGTGCTCAAGGAGCGATCGCCTCGCATCATCTCCCTCCTGGTGGAGAAGGGCGCAGACGTCAACTTTGCCAACGCCAAGGGCTACACTCCCCTCCACACCGGTTCATATCCTCTCCGCATTCCTATCATGTGTAGGCAGTTATCTTACATGTATCTATGGCCGTCTTCTTCGTCGTCGCAGCGGTCACGTTGGCCAACTATGAGGTGGTCAAAATCCTGCTCGACGCTGGGGCCGATCCCAACATCTGCAACGCCGACGGCACATCGCCCCTCGCCACGGCCTTTTGCGTGGCATTTGCCGACAAGGCAGAGGTCAGCACGGTGTCAGTGGCCCAAGTGGGTCTCTACCAGAGCCAGAGCCCCGCCGCCTCGGTCACCGTGAGCGTTACCCGCCGCCGTCAAGCGGAGAGAATCATCGAGGAGCTGCTCAGGAGAGGCGCTCGCGCTGAAGCCGGCTCGGGGCAAAGCTACCTCAAGCTGCTCAAAACTGCGCTCTACGGCAACAGCACGGCCATCCTGGCCTCGCTCCTCGCACCGCGCGCCGACGCGGACGATGCGCCGCTGGCGGCTATGGAAGAGCTCGTGACGGACTCCTCCGAGCTGCTGAACTACCTGCTCAACATGCGGAAGCGGAAGAACACGCAGCTGGGCCACCTCAAGCAGCTGCTGACCCTCTTCATCGATGGCCGACAGAGCGGCGACGATGCCAACCACGAAGATCCCGGGGTGGCAGCCAACCTGACCGCTGCCTGCCGGCTCGACGTCAACATGGCCAGGGCCGGGCGCACGCCGGTGCACGATCTGGTCCTAGCGTCGGTGTTCGCGGTGGCCAAAGCCGGCAAGGCGGCCAGTGCCTTGCCGTTCGCGTCGCTCGCGTATGAGCGTGAACTGATTGACTTCCTCGTCGCGAAGGGCGCGCAGATCAACCAGCCCGACCAGAACACGGGCTTCACGCCCCTCGTCAGCGCAGGTAAGGATCCCCTTCTCTCCTCGTTGTACAATTCAGCACTGCTCACCAACCATGCTACGGCGCATCCCAGTGCTGGCCCTCAACCTGCTGAAGGGAAACACCGACTTCTCTTATCGGGACCAGGTCTTGAGTCTAATCGACCACCTGCTCTCCCTTGGGGCGGTGCCCTCGCTCACCCTCGTCGATAAGGTTCGGCACACTCACGCCTTCCCCGCCGCACCCACCAACTCATTTCCTCTCTCAACAACGAACGACACAACAGCGCGAGCGTACGTGGCTTCATCATGCGGCTCAGGCTGGCGACGCACACAACCTGGAAAAACTGTTGGCTTTGGCCGCCAAGTACATCGGCGATGCGGGGGTGCAGGGCCTCATCGCTGCCCGGGACTCCAAGGGCAGGTCTGCCCTGCATCTGGCCTTGATCGCCGGCCATCTCCCGACCGTCACTTGCCTGCTCCAGGTATTCCTCTCTCGTACTCAAGACCTGACCAGCCCAAACCTAACTCAATCCACCACTCATCTCAACACCCAAACAGCACGGCGCCGATGCGAGCGCGTGTGACGGGAAGGGCTGGTCGCCTCTGCAGATGGCCTACATGAACAAGGACAGCAGCGAGGAGCAGCTGTGGGCGATCATGACCGAGCTGGTCGCCCACGGTGCCGATGTAAATGACCGTACCGGCAAGCACACCATCCTCGACCTGGCCGTGAGCAACGGCCGGTGGGCGTTGGCCGAGAAGCTCAGTGCCAAGGGTGCCACCCTGTCCCAGGGCTCTGCTCTACGTACGACCACTACCCTCTCTCTCTCTCCTCCCCCTTTCCCCTTCTATCTCTTGCGGGGCGATCGTGCTGACCTGTAGCGGCGCAATCCAGTGGGGCGAAAGAACAGTCGGCAGCGATGGCCGCTCCTCCACACGGTGGCCAAGAGCGGTAGCTGCGAGATCGCGAAGAAGATCCTCGACGCCAAAAGTGTCGACATCAACGACATGGACCCGCATATGGTGCGTTTATTTTCTTCGTTCTTCGTTCTTCGTTCTTCACTGTCTTGGCTTGGTGGAAGGCCGTCGTACTAACCAAGAACGTTACGCGTTGCGCGGTCCCCAATCCCGCAGTGGACGGCGGTCCATATCGCAGTGCTGCACGGCGACGTGAACATGACGCGGCTCCTGCTGGAGCACGGCGCCGATCCGTCGCAGAACACCAACCACGCGTGGAGCGTGCTGCACACGGCCGCCGCCATCCGACGCGCCAAGACCACCGAGGAGCTCGCTCGGCAGAAGCTGGACAAGCAGAAGCGGGACCAACGCGACTTCAAGCGCCAGGAGCGGCGCAAGGCGGCCGAGGCCAAGATTGCCAAGAATGCCGCCGGCGCCAACGCTCAGCCCGAGCGCCGGCCGCGGGTCAGCCGCAAGGAGTTCGAGGAGGCCGAGCGCAAGCGCAAGGAGGAAAAGGCGCAGCAGGCCGAGGAGGAAATCAAGGCCGACTTGGACGCGCGGACCAACGAGGAGCTCAGCGAGCAGCTCCTGCGGGCCCTGCTCGAGGGTCCGGGCGCCAAGACGCTGAACATCAACGGCAAGGACGAGCGGGGCCGCACGGCGCTCGACGTTGCCCTTCTCGTGGGCAACATCAAGGGCGGCAAGGTGCTAGCCGCGCACGGCGGCCGCACGCACAAGTTCGGATTCCCCAATGCCAAGGGCTGGCACGGTACGGCGCACCACCACCCCCAACATGGGCGCAGCTGCTGATTCGCCCCGGTCGGTGTCGTTGGGTTGGCTGTGTGCGAGCAGATCTGCACCGAGCGGTGTTTGACGGTGAGCTGCGCACGGTGAAGGACATTCTCAACGTACTGTCGGAGCCGGTCTTCTCGCACCTCATCGACGTCAACGCCGAGGACATGATCGGTCTCACGCCGCTGGTACTCTCTCGCTCCCCCTTGCTCCCACTGCACACCAGCGCAACGCCGTTGCTTTTCAAAGTAGTTAATTCTTTTATTCAAATTTTTTATCAGCTTATCGCTGCGATGAAGCCCAACGCCCGAGTGGTGAAGGAGCTGCTGGAGCATGGCGCCAATCCTGCGCACACAGATCGGGCAGGCCGGAACTGCCTTCACCACGCGCTCCTGCGCAAGAGACGGTACAAGCCACCGGCTGCCCCGGCCACGACCGCCGACTGACGCGACCGCCTCTCCCTCCACACAGGGCCGTGGTCAAGGTGATCATGAAATACGTGGGCGACGACGTGGTCATGGCCAAGACCAAGGATGGATACACCTGTCTCGACCTTGCCAGCACGCAAGGTTTGGTCACACACACACACACACGCACACAACACCTTTGGGAATCGTGGCACTCACCGCATTTCATGGGACAGCGTTCAAGAAGATGAGCCTGCACGACCTGGTCTCGAGGAACTACAAAAAGGCGGCGGTGGAGGAGAGGCCCGAGAACCGGCACGACGACCGCGAGAAGAAGGTCAAGCAGGGCCGCGAGAGTATCGTCACTCACGATGTGGCGGCCTGGGGCGGACGCAAGACGGGCAAGGCCGTGGCGCTCGATCTCCACGAGGACTGGCACGACTGGCAGGACGAATACGCCCGCGAGCAAGAGGAGTACGAGGCCGAAGAAGAGGCAGCCGCCCACTACGGCGAGGGTACCGCAGGTGACGACGAAGATGGCCATTACTACCATCCCCAGCCGAGCCGCCACGGAATCGATTGGAGCGAGTACCTGCCGCAGCCCGTCTACCCGTACCCGCTCTCCGTGCCGGTGGGTCCTCCGAGTGAGGAGCTCGGGGGCGACCAGGTGCAGTACGGCGACTACCCGACCCTATATGACCCTTCGTTCACCTACCCGCCGGGCTATGTCGACGACGCGACGGAGGCGGCTCAGTGGACCGATCAAGTCGACGGAGCGGAGGGCTGGGAAGAACCCGACGAAGGCGCAGAGCATGGCTGGACGGGAGTCGATGCTGCGGACAGGGCGACCTGGGGGCTGCCCGATGGTCCATCCCTCACCT
This sequence comes from Acanthamoeba triangularis, assembly GCA_902749335.1. Classification (NCBI taxonomy): domain Eukaryota; phylum Discosea; order Longamoebia; family Acanthamoebidae; genus Acanthamoeba; species Acanthamoeba triangularis. The sequence goes on from CACVKS010001385.1 coordinate 12,109, forward strand.
CTGGTGGTGCCGGGTGGGGCGAAGCCGAAGCCGACAATGAAGCCAACCCCTGGGGAATGCCGACTGAGGATCCGAACGCTCTGCCCTCGGTCTGCCCCTTCTGCGGGTCTCTCTGGGCAGACTCCGAGTCCCTCACCGCTCACGCCCTTGCTTCGCACAACGCGCACTTGGGCTAGCGTGTTGTTTTCGGGCGTTTGGTCAAAGGCACATGCCAGAGAATAAAAGGCTCACTGCTTCTGACCTCCATTCCACCAGTCTTTCCACCTGTGAGGCATCACAGAGTCTCTCGCAGGAAAAGCGTGCACGTTGTACACTCAACAAGACTGTGCTTCGACAGTTGACGTCGCTGAAATTCCCAGGTTTGGGACAGAGCACCTTTGGGCGAAGGTCTCAAGTGTCACCAATCGCAGCCTTGCTTGTCTCGAGGTTCGCCTTGCACCTGGTCATATCTTGTCTTTCGTGCAACCCCCAAACGTACCCCAGCCCACATCTGCCTACCACCATCAACCCAACCATGAGTTCTGAAGGTAAGCAAGACCTTCAGCCCGCAACTTGACCCAGCCTCACTCTTGTCAATAGGCGAACAAGTACCAACCGTTGAGGAGCCGGTGACCTCGGTTGGTAGCATCAACTACGAACCGCAGGAAGTAGAGGCGGTTAGCCGCAACAAAGAGGAGGCCCTGCAGCGAGCCGGGGAGGGCCTCGAGGTAGAGCAGGACGCCGATGATCCGCCTGTGCTGCGCACGGAGGTCAAGGTGGCCGAGCAAGCCTCGTGTACGCACGCCCTTCCTTCACCTGTCCCCTACTCTCTGCCGTCGTCTCACCTTCCACAACGCAGCCCACTCTGTGCCCGTCGACGCCATGGCGCCTCGCCTGGGGATGGCCTGCCACTGCTTCTGATCGCCCCTGCCCTTACCGACACACAGTGGCCGCGCCTCTCAACCACCGACACCATGTCGAGTGTCTCGTTGTGCACAGTAAATAGTAGAGTGGAAGAAGAGCTTCTGTGCACGTTTGCTGGTGGTCGTCTGCCTCAGGCAGAGGTGCGCCTGAGGGCCTGGTGATACTCCTTGGGCGCGTCGGGGAACACCACCTGGAACACGTCGCCGTAGTAGTCCACGAAATGCGCGTCCAGACCTGCGCAAAGCGTGAAACCGACCGAATGGTGGTGAGTCACCACTTGCACGCACTCGAGACCAAGGGCGGCGGCGGCGGTACCTTCTCGCAAGAAGGGCTCGAGCTCGTCCCAGTCCTTCCGGTTGCCCTCGGGGAACACGAGCGTCTTCACTCCCGCCCTGCGCGCGGCGATGACCTTCTCCTTGATGCCGCCCACGGGCAGCACCTTGCCSGTGAGGGTGATCTCGCCGGTCATCGCCACGTCTTGCCGCAAGGCCGTGCCCAGCCCCAGCGACAGCAGAGACGACACCATGCCTGTCAAACCAAACCCAACGCGCGACACACGACTCACCGCGGGTGAGCGTCGACAGAGGTGGCTGGCGGGCGGGCAGGCAAAGGCTGCGAGTGTGGGGGGGAACGTGTACCGATGCCGGCCGAGGGTCCGTCCTTGGGCGTGGCGCCCTCGGGCAGGTGCATGTGCAGCGTCACGTCGCGGAAGAACCCCTCATCGAACCCCTCGTCCTCGCCACCCGCTGCGAAGAAGCCAGAACCATCAGCACAGCGCAGACCCAAAGGTGGCCCACAGGTTGGCTGCGGCGTACCCTGCGGCGGCTGGGGCGAGCGCGCACGTTTGGCAGAGGTCGTCGTGGTGGCGGTGGTGGTGGTCGAGGTGGTTTGCTTGTGGGCCTGGCTGAGCTTGTTCCAGAAGATCTTGGCGCAGGTGTAGGCGATGGAGCAGCTCTCCTGCATCACTTCGCCCATCTGGCCCGTGGTGATCAGCCGCCCGCTGCCGCCGCCGCTGCCTTCCTCGTCGTCCTCCGAAGAAGCCGTGGGCGACGACTCTGACGCCGCATCGTCGTTTGTCTTCTTGCTCTTCTCCAGCTTCTCCTTCTCTTTGGCCTCCCTCCTCTTCCTCTTCTCCTCCTTCCTCATCAACAGTTGGTGCTTGTCCACCACCGTCTCAATGTAGGGCGTCGAACCACCTGTACAAAGATAAATCACAAAAAGAAGTAAATAAAATAAATAAATAAAAAAGCACAAAGAAATAGTATAAATGATTTTCAATCGAATAGAATTAAATAATTAAATAAAAACAAATAAGAAAGGGAAGCAGGTACCCATGGAGGTCCAGGCAAGGCCCATGACGACGCCGGGCGGGGTGATGTCGTAGTATCTGTCGGTGGAGAACGGGGGCTTGCCGAGGAACTGGCCGAGGCCCGCGGGTTTGATGACGATGGCCCCGGTCTGGTCCTTCTCGAGGGTGAGGGCCTCCGACGAGCCCGGCTGCGCGCTCTCGTCGGCCCGCTCCTGGGTCGACTTCTTCTTGCCTCGCCCCTTCCGTGCGCCCCCCTTGGCGCCCTTCTTTCCGTCAACGCCGTCCACGGCCCCCTCCTGGCTCCTCTCCTGCTCGACCACAACCTGGTGGGCCACCTTGCGCATGATCTTGTCGATCTGCTGCTGCAGATTGCGTACGCCCTATCCCCCCCAAAATCATATGCCAGCCTAAGATCATCGGAATCATGTGTCGTGTCGCGTGTCGCGTGTCGCGTCGTTGGTCGTGTCGTGTTACATTGTGTGTCGTGTGTCATGTTGTGTCGTGTACCGCTTCCCTGGCGTAGGAATGGATGAGCTTGTGGAGGGCCTCCCGCTGGAAGTTGACCTTGACCTGCAGTAGGCGAGGGATTGCGGGTCAGAACTGACGCGCACTTGAGCGTCACGTGCTCACAGCCCTGGTGCGCCAGCCAGCAATGGGAACGCGATGGGCGTACCTCCGACAGGCCAGCCTCGGAGACGGCCTTCGGGACCAGGTACCTCTCAGCAATCGCCACCTTTTCCTATTCGACGTGCTGCTAGTCAGCACCAGATGAATAAAATATAATATATATTAAAAATAACACTAACCTCTTCGACGTAGCCCGACAGCCGAATGACCTCCATGCGGTCGAGCAGCGGCCGAGGGATCGTGTGCAGAACGTTGGCCGTACAAATGAACAGGACCTGTGCAGGAGTGGGGAACGCAGGACCGATAAGGTCGGTGAGTGGGAGAGGGGCAGAGGACCTAATGGCCTGGTCTACCCAGAGGGGGGAGGGGCGTTGGCCACGGCCGGCATTACCTTGGAAAGGTCGTAGGAGACGTCGAGGTAGTGGTCCAGGAATTTGGTGTTCTGGGAGGGGTCCAGGACTTCGAGAAGCGCCGACGAAGGATCGCCCTTGAAGCTCGACGTGCCCACCTTGTCCACCTCTGAATTCAGCGCAATCAACACAACATGTGACGTGACGCAAAGGAGGTAAACATGGGTGCGCTGATTGCGAAAGTTGAATCACACTTCAAGAGACGAGGTTGTACCATCGAGTAGCACCACGGGATTGGAGGTCTTGACACGCTTCAGGGCCTGCAACAGCTTTCCCGGCATCGCCCCGACGTACGTGCGGCGGTGGCCCTTGATCTCTGCACCAAAATAAATAAAGGTAGGGAGAAAAAAGAAAAAAAGAGAGAAGAAAACAATAAAAGGGGTCAGGGTGGTGGACGGTGAAGACTAGAGATGAGGCGTGCACGTGCCTGCTTCGTCGGTCATGCCACCGACAGAGAAGCGGAAGAACTCGCGCTGCAGTGCGTTCGCAATCGATTTGCCGATGGAGGTCTTGCCCACGCCAGGCGGACCCACCAGGCAAATAATCTTGCCTGTGACCACCCGGTGTCACTCTCGACCTCACGACACGACACGACGCGACACGACGCGACGCGACGCGACCAACGACACGACATGCACACATCATGCAGAATGGCGATCGTCACATACCCGTAACTTCGCCCTTGAGTGCGCCGACGGCGATAAATTCGAGAATGCGCTCCTTCACGTCCTTCAGGCCGTAGTGTTCATCCTCGAGCACCTCTGAAGTATATGAATTGAGTCAATGCACTGTCCCCGTTTGTTTTCTCGCCCAGGAGGACGCGGTATTGGGGGTGGGAG
>CACVKS010001386.1:0-10570 GCA_902749335.1 Acanthamoeba triangularis
GTTGTCGAGACCGCCGCATGCTACAAAATTGCCGCTAGGGGAGTAGGCGCAGGACATGACCCAGGCCGATCGCATGGGGATGATACGCTCCTTGTTGGTCGTGAGGGCGTCCCACACGAGCAGCTTTCCGTCCTGCGATGCCGAAACGATGTGCCTCTTGTCGCCGGACCAATGCATGGCGTAGATTTTGTGCAGATGGCCCTCCAGTTCCCTCCTCTTCTTCATTACGCAGCGGGGAAGCGTCTTCACGTCTTGTGTGAATTGACCCACTGCATTGGGAGAAGGAGGAGCGTTGGCGGAAGAAGAAACCCAAGAAGCCCAGGGGAGGAGGGGAGAGAAGGAGGAAACGTACGAGAGAGCTCGGCCCTTGGTTGCTTACTCAGGTTACTTTTCATCGAGGCGGCCGAGCTCGAGGCCTGATTGAGCTTCTCCTCTTGCATTATTGTCAAAAAAATGGGCGAACAGAGTCGCGATGCTCTTCCTTTCTCTTCTCTGTCTTCTACCTCTCTCGAGAGATGGGGGAGGATTTGAAGAGCTCTTCAAAACCTTGGCGTTCGGATCCAATCAATTGAATCGATGCAGCTTCGTCTCTCCCTTCACGCAGCGAGCGAGCCCGACGGTTCGTTTTGTCTTCTTCCGGAGGGGGCGGGTGGGAGCGTGTACCGAACCGAATCCCATCCCCCCTCATTATTGGCCGCCCTTTTATTGGCCACCTCGCTATTTCCCTGCAATAATTACATTTTACCTCCCAAAAGGAAAAGGAAAAACAAAAGAAAAGAATCGTCCTACGCTGTTCCTTCCTCTTCGCACAGTGTGGTGCCCCGCCAGTCGTGGAAAGAAGAAAAGGTGGGTTGCAGTGGGGCCACACCAACCACGGCAGAAGACGTGTAAGGGCCGCCAGCACCCAGCGTGGCCATCGTGTGAGCCGGCTTGTGGGAAGCTTGTGGTGGCGTGGGTTGGGTGTGGGTTCTGAAATTTCCCTGGGCTCTGCAAGACACAACCGGACCGCCGGACAGAGCAGCCTGCGGGGAGGACGCCTGCCTAGTTTTTGTTTTTACCGCACCAGAAAGCAAGATGGCGATGGCTCCACCGATTGATTTGGTGCTGGTAAGGCACGGCGAAAGCGAGGGCAACATCGCCCAGGAGATGTCCAAACTCAACGACGACACCCTGTGGGACAAGCAGGGCTTCAAAGAGCGCCACACCTCCAAATACAGGTCCTTCCCTTATGCCTCCAACTTTACAAACCCTCAAAATCACTGCAGCTCACGCTCACTCTCCTTCTTGGCATTCGTGTAAAAAAAAAAAAAATATGCAATAAATAATAAAATAAAAATACCAACTCGACCCGGGCAGGTTGACGGACCTGGGGCGCAAGCAGGCGAGCCTGGCGGGCGACTACATCCGCAAGTACATCTCCAAGAAGTTCGACCGCTACTACTGCTCCGAATATATCAGGTACCACAGACCGTGTCGACATAGACCGCGTGGTGCACCTTTTTGGCTGTGTTGCTGGCACTGGCACTCACGCAATACGATACGGCTCGACTCGTCTCGTCTCTGGTGGCACAGAGCGATGGAAACGGCTTCGCTCCTTGGCCTTGACGGAGCCCAGTGGTTCTGCGACTTTTATCTGCGCGAGCGGGACAAGGGCGTACGTCCGTCGCCGTCGTACCTTTGACGCACACACGACCGCACTCACTCACTCACGCACTCGTCGCAATTTTCTTTTCTTCTTTCTGTTCTCTTCTCTTTGCTTCGTGCGCTGTTCACGCAATTCGCAGCTGCTCGGCGGAGTGTCCGATCTGCAGAGGAAAGAAGAGGAGCACTACCGCAGCGTGATGGCGCAGCAAGAGCGAGGCACGTCCTCGTGTCCCCTTATTTCATGCGCGCCGTGTGTCGCGTGTGTCGCGTGTGTCGTGTCTTTTTATTTGCGCGTGCCGCGCCGCGCACTCACCGGTGTATCCGCACAGACGCCTTCTACTGGGCGCCACCGGGCGGCGAGTCCATTGCCAGCTCGTGCTTGCGTGTGGACCGCATGCTCGATATTTTGCGGTAGGGTCACCCCGCGTGCGTGCGTGTCACATGGGGTCTCATCAAGTCCCCCCCCTCTCCCGATGTAGGACGTCATGCTCCGGCTTCAAGGTCGTAATGGTGTGCCACGGTAACATTATGAGGGCTTTCCGCGTGCGGATTGAACGGTACGTCCCAGCGACGACGCTGCAGCACACGACACATACACACACGACACACACACACACACACACACATGACCCGAACCAACGCGCACTCATTCTCACTCATTGAATTGCGGCGCGGGCAGGATGAGCCAGAGGAAGTTTAGAGAGACCGAGGAGAGCACGGACGACCGCGACAAGATCTGGAACTGCCAAATCATCCACTACACGAGACGCGACCCCGAGACCGGCATCGTGGCGCCCAACTTCTACTGGGTCCGCTCCATCTGCCCGTGGGACACCAGCCTCTCCTGGAACATCTGGCAGCCCATCCACAGGTACCCTTCGCCGCACACGCCACCGCACACGCAGCAAAATAACATTGTGCGTGTGTTGTGCGTGTGTTGTGCGTGTGTTGTGTGGCAGGCCGACGTACTCGAACGAAGATCTGGCGGCCGAGGTGGCATTCGTGCCGCAGCTGATCAACAACGACGACGTGGCGCTTTTGGGCCAGACGGCCACCGAGGAGATCATGAAGAAGCGGGCGCTGCTCACCGAGTGGAAGGAGCGCGAGGAGGCCATCGCCAAGAGCGACGAGGCCGAGAAGGAGAAGGAGGACAAGCGGCGCGCCAGGGAGTCGTGGCTGCCCTCCAACAACCCCAGCTCCGCCACCAGCACCACCACCGCCGAAGGAGGTAAGGGGTTACACCACATCCAGCAACTCGAGCGCGTTGCCCTCTAAAAGCGCTGGCGTTGTGGGAAAAGAGGCAGAGTAAATAAAATTCATTATTTTGTTTTATTTGTTTTATTTGTTTGTTTATTTGTTTTATTTATTCATATTCACGCTTGTGTTTTTTTGTTCGTTTTGGTGGGCCAGGGAGGGGTCAGAACTCAGGATCGGAAGTGCCCACCAGACCCACCTGCCCACGAGACACCCCACGAGATCGTCTCTTCCTCGGCTTCCTTTAGGCACGGAGGGACAGTCAACAAGCATAGGAAAAGGCCAGGCCAGGAAAGGCATGAGTGAGAAAGTGGGGACCCGCTTCGCGATGGTCAGATCATCACCATTGGCAACGAGCGCCCCCGAGGCCCAGTTCCAGCCCTCGTTCCTCAAGATCATTCCCTCGCCCGATCGCAAGTGCTCCGTCTGGTCGTACAAGCACTATCTACTCTTCCTCGTTTTCGTTCTTATGGTCTTTGTTTTCGTTCTTACAGGACCGGAAGAAGCCATCAAGCAATGGATGGTACATGGCCTGCTGGCCTTCACCCCCGCGCAAATCAAGAGGGAAGTGAAGGGCGGAGGGTATGAAGGTGAATGGATACGGCCATACTGCGCAGAAAGCACCGCTTCCCATCCGAACAGCGAAGTTAAGCTGCGCCAGGCGGTGCTAGTACTGGGGTGGGCGACCACCCGGGAATCCACCGTGCCGTATCCTCTTTCTGTTTTAACCTACGTCGCACGCCTTATTACCACCGGTCTAAGGTCCTGGCCCGCGCTGCAGCGCGGCCACATTCTCTTACACTTGAGCTCTCGCACTTGAGCGTGATCGCTTACGACAAGCAACACTTGACGCGTATGGTTTCTGTGTGCCGCGGCGTTTGGGTGGCGGCATTGATCGCGACCCATCGGCGTTGAGCCAGCACGTCCGTAGCAATTCCAAGTAGGCCAACCCTGTCGTCGTCGTAGTCGTCGTCGTAATCATCATCACCCAATGTTGGCGCGGCAAGCGTGAGCTAGGTCGAGGAGAAAAAAGAGAGGCAGAGAGCGTACCTCCGAAGGCTGCCGCCACGTTGTGGTTGCGCTTGGCGCTGGTCTCCAGGAAGGGCACGGGCATGCCCAAGTCGCTGCTCATCTCACGTGCCAGTGCCGCGCCTTCTTGCGGCGTGACCTCGCGGACCTGGTCTGTCCGGTGCCCGTCGGTGATGGTTGTCGTCTCGTCCACGTCGCATTTGTTGCCTGGCGGGTGCGCGCGCAGTAGTGTGGTGAGGTCAAGAAGACGAAGAAGAAGCTGACGATGATGGCGATGAAGAGGAACCACACGAAGGACCAAGTACCGACGAGGATCATCGAAAACGGAGCGTCTTTCCTGAGCCTCTTGATCATGGGCCAGAAGCCTTCGATCGGTGGCCGCTCGGTGATGCTATTGAAGCTCTTCCTGTCGGTGACCGAGTAGACACACAGCAGAGCACTCGCCGGTTGGATCCACTACAACCTCTCCCCACCCAACGCGTTTAGAACGCAGCCGCACGCAAGTGCACGACAATAAGCACGCGCACAGACAGCAACCGACCTGTTCGCCCAAGGCAGCAAAGTCTTCTAAGCCGGCCGTGTCCAGAATGTGCTGTGGAGCGCGCCGTAAGAAGCAGTGGGAGAGGGAGCGAGTAAGGTTGCAGGCAGGGGACACAGTAGAGAAGAAGGGGCTGGTTGACGCACGAAAAACACGACCAGGTCGTTAATGCGGGTCATCTTCCGGTAGCTGTCTTCTGCTCGAGCGCGACGTGTCACAGTGCGTGAGGTGGTGCGTTATGTGGTGAGAGTGGCTCCCCGAGGGAGGCCGGAAGAGACGAACCGTTGGTGGGAGCGTATGCTTCAACGAAGAGTTGCTGTATGAGCATGACGGTCAACGCGGACTTGCCCACACCGCCTACGCTCCACACCGCCCGCGCACGCACACGCGCCCTCCAGTCACTCGCACACACGTACAACCACACGGCACACACACGCACACATTCACGTACTGATGACCGTAAAAGAAAAAGCGTACAATCGCCCAACACCGCCACCTTCACCTCGTGTATGTCGCGGAAGTCGCAGCCGGGAGCGACCTGGGTCTCGTATCTCATGGGTGTATCAAGCCAAGGACCCAGGGTCACGTCCAGGTTAGGTTCGTCCTCATTGCTCGTGGGGGAGAGGGAGCACGTATCACGCAACGGATTGCTGGTGAGGATTTCCTTCAGCACGGCCTTGAACAAGCCCTGATCGCCGCTGCCGTCTGGTTGCGGTTGCTGTTGTTTTTTCTTCAGGCCGGAGCCAAAGCCAAAGCCTCCCATCGAAGCTGAGGCAGCTGCCCGCCACAGCGCATCGTCATCAGCGAACCTGCGCCAACCATTGATCGGTCACGTACACATACAACGGAAAGGTGAGAGACCAGCAACAGCAACCAGACGGGAGACGCGACCTACCGTTTCCACGTTCGGCTCACGAGCGTCAGCGTGCAGCCGACTTCCGAAAGAGGCACGAACGAGAGCACGTGCAATGACACCTCGGCCGGCAGTGCCACGACGAAGTCCACCGTTCCTGCCAGGAATAACATGGAATTATTATAATTCAGATAATTTGTTTTTATTTGTGTTTTTGCGGTTCGGGCGCATGCGGCTCATGGACCCAAACACGCACAAGAACGCACCACAACCGGTCTCCAACCCGACAGCTGCGTCGTGGTGCTGCAACCATGTCCCCTCCTTCTCCATTTTTTTTTTTCAACTTGTAAATGACAAAAAGTTGTTTAGGTACTTTTTCACTCTTTTAGATCCTACCAATGGAACGTTCTTCGAGTGCAGTCGTGGGGACAACAACTGGGCCGAGCTGACTCTGCTCACCCACAACTCGCGCGGCTGGAGCTTCTCGTACCTGGCCTTCACCTTTGATACCAGGGGCTATCAGCGCATCATGCTCGGACGACTACAAAGCCTTGGGTACCGGCTTCATCAACGGAAATCCCCCACGTCATCGCTCACGCCAACCGTCTAACGAGGCCACAACCTCGCCTACACCTTCGCCCTCGCATACGCCCTCGCGGCGGACTGTAAGACGACGACGGCGAGGCCATGGTGCCGTTAAACTGGACGTCGTCTAGGTCCGAAGTACCGCTCGCAGTGGCAGCATTGGAGAAGACTTCAAGACGCACCACGGCCGCATCGGTGTTCTAAAGGACCCTCTGTACTCATCTCCTTTCCAAAATGTCCAAGCAAGCCTGAGAACCACACCACAAAATTTGGGCTCTTCACCCGTCAGTCCCGCTCCGCGCAATCTCACACTCTCTCCCGTGCCCCTCGCTCACTCTTGCCGTCAGCGCTTCAGACCTCGTCGGTGCTGCTGTCCTCGTGCTTGGCTTCGATGTCTCCGTCCCCTGCTTCTTCTTCATCGTCGTCGTCGGAGTGGTGTTGGCGGCTGGTCAGGCATTCGAAGCATCCGCCCACCGAGCGGCGCGTGTCAATGTAGGCCGGCGACTCGAGCGGCGGATGGACCACCAGCAGCGACGTGGTCGATGAGCCCACGAGATCGCTGAACTGGACCGAGCCGTCGTCGCCGTCGGCCTCGTCGTTGTTCTCAGCTTCGTCGTCGAAGTGGCGGCCGAAGCGGATGTGGGGGAGGTGGTGGCGGTGGAGGTTGAGGTGGTGCTCGTGCTGGTGCGTGCGCGACCACTTGCGCTCGTTGCCGATCACGATCATCTGGTACACGTGCTTGGCCTCCTGGTCGAGCGCCTCCTCGAGCACATCGTCGCTCTGGCTCACGATGAGCGACATGTTGGCCCGGGCGCTCACGAGGGCCCGCACGCCGTCGAAGCTCTCCATGAGCTGCTCCTCGGCCCGCTTCCGCTCCGCCGCTAAGGCCGACGGCAGCAGCGAGCCCGGGCTGTACTTGCCCGACCCCGCTCCCGCCGTTTCAAGTGCGATCGAATCCGAGCGATCCTACCACACGTGCAGGCGTAAGGTTAGCGCGTGCGATGTGCGTGTCACGCTGTATGCTGCGTTCTTTGTGCGCTGGTATCTTACCGAGAGACTGACGCGCGGTGACCCGGCAAGGTCTTCTCCTTCGCTGCTGCTGCTGCTATCGTCGCTGTTGCGGCGCTCGCCCGTGGTCCTGCGCTCCCTGGAGGCGGCCGCCGTGGCCTTCTCCTCCATCTCCACCTCGATCTCCTTCCTCACAGAAGTCGTGGGCGATGACCCACCTGCGCGCCTGCGCTGGCTCGTCGGCTTGGGCGGACCGTAGATGCAGCGGCGCACCAACCGCACCAGCAGCCCGAGCAGGAACAGGATGTCGAAGTACTGATGCCAGGCCGCGCCCTTCTTGGCCGCGGGGGCCGGTGCGGCGGCGGAGGTGGACGGCGAGGCGTGAGTGGTGTCGCGCGGAGTGTAGGCGTCGGTCGATGAGCTCATGTCAGGCTCGGCCGACTGATTGTGGCGATCGCGCATGAGCCACTCCTTGCGGGGCACGAGGATGGTGAGGTGCACGTCGGGATCGCGGGCCATCTCGAGCGCCACCTTGACCGCCTCCCGCTCGAACGAGTGGAACGAATAGACGAACAGGACCCGCTCCACATTCGTACGGTCCCGCAACCTGCCCTTGTCGACGAAAATGCCTGCCGTGTGCGCGGTACCAGCATTGTTAGCATTCCTCAAAGAAGCACTGGTCGACCACGAAACACGAAGCTTACCGACGGGGGCGCGGATGTGCTGCATGAGGTGGTGAACTCGGCGGCCGCCCTCGTTGATGCGATCCGATGACTGCCGGTTCCAGCCGAGGATGACCAGGTCTTGCATGCGGGAGTTGGCGATCTTGGTGAGGTCGTCGGCGATGTCGGCAGAGGCGCGAGCGGTGACCTTGAAGGACACGCCCAGCACCGCGGCTCGCTGTCGGGAGAACTCCACCGCATCGGACTTGTCCAACCGCAGCTGCGCCGCACCAAGCGAAGGAAGTCGTCAATATGTGTGTGTGGCACACGAATCGACACACATGTAACACACTATAGGCTTGTGGCGTACAGCGAAGAAATAGGTGGAGGGCCGCTCGGAGATCTCGGTCAGGTGGACGGCGTTGACGCGGGGCTTGCGCTTGGAGTCGATTCCCTTGGCGTGGGCCTTGGCCAGTGCGCCGGCGATGGTAACCATCGACACGCCGATCCTCGCCTCCGGGATGCACACGAGCACCGAATAGTCCGAGCTGAGGCGCGACATATCAAAGAGCAGCAGCAGCAGCATCAGCTCGTGTCATCGGATTTCAGCTCGAGCTGCAAGCAATGACGAACCTTCTACGCATCATGGGATTACGCTTCTTCTCCGTTCGGGTCCACAGCAGCCACACGACGGGCGTGGTGAGGAGCGTGTTCCTGTGAGTCACGATACGTGCGGCGAGTCAGCGATAGTGTTTCACGCGGCACTCGGGGGAGCTACGGCGCGGGGGCGGAAGAGGCCAGGGTACCAGATGGCCATGACGACAAAGGCAGCGAAGATCTCCTTGGTGAGGACACCAATGTCGAGGCCCACGTTGAGCACGACCAGCTCCACCAGACCCTTGGTGTTGAGCAGGAAGCCGATCGTTAACGATTCCCTATTGGTCGTTTTGGAAATATCAAACATCAATAAACATCGAACATATAGAATGGTCAACCATATATATATCCACACGAGGTGAGGTACGGACCTCCAGCTGTTGCAAAGGAGACGGGAGGCGATAGTGGCACCGCCGATCTTGCCCAGCATGGAGACGGCAATGACCAGCAACACTGTCACGCCGGCCTGCCACGTGTTGAGGGTCGACAGGTCGGTCCTGAGGCCCGAGTAGGTGAAGTAGAGCGGCACCAGGATGATCATGATCAGGTCCTAGTGGTTGCAGAATATGAGTCAGATTCGAGGTGGCTGTGAGAAAGGTTAGGTGTCGTTATGGGGGCTTGGCCGCACCTCAATTCGTTCTGTCATGCGCATGGCGAAGCCGTTGCCGCGCGGGGTGATGACGCCCAGGAAGAAGCCCCCGAACATGGAGTGCACGCCGATCACCTGTTCGTTGGTGCGAAAGAGATCACTTCATACTGGGCCGCAGTACTGGATTTCATGCAACAGGTAGCACATACGTCGGTGGTCCAGGCGGAGATGAAGAGGAGGACCAGAATCAGAATCACGAACTCGTGCTTCATTGTCTTGCGCGCATGCGCTCTCCTGTATGTAGTGTTGTGTGTGGTGTGTGTGGTGTGTAATGTATGGCGTGTGGTGTGTGGGTGAGGCCACCCATGAGCGGGCCGGTCTCCAACTGCATTGGAAGTGAATCCGGACGGCGTACTTGGAGAGCCAGCTGAGGATGGGACGTAGGACCACCACCATGAGGAGCACGTAGCCGGCGAAGACCAGCAGCGTGTAGACTGCGTTGAGCGCGCCGGACGACCGAGCGATCGACACAACCACGGCCAACATGATCCACGCCCTATGGTGTGACGGGTGAGTCTCCAAGGCACAGGGAGCGACACGATAGAGAGGGGGGGGAGGGTGAAGTACGTGACGTCATCAACGGCGGCTGACGAGAGGGCGATGATGCCCACCTTGGACTGGGTGAGGTTCTGATCGGTGAGAATGCGGGCCAGCACTGGGAAGGCCGTGATTGACACCGCCACGCCCACGAACAGCAGGAACGACGCGAACGTGGCCGTCTTGGTCTGTAGAAGTGGCAGTGGATGATGAGCTTCCGATGACAATGAAGCTAGAGAATGGGCTGGGGGAAGAGGGTGTATAGACCATGGGCATCTCGTTCCAGATGTAAGCCGAAGCGCCGATGCCCAGGACGAAGGGCGCCACCATGGCGGTGATACTGATGACGGCCGAGCCCTTGAGGTTCCGGCGCATGAGGGCGGGGTCGACCTCGAGCCCAACCAGGAACATGAACAAGATGAGACCCACGTTGGCGATCACTATCATAGAGCGATACGAAGCCATTGGTCAGGTGACATTGTCGCGTAGAAAAGAAAATTTTCGGGGCACACACCATTGAAGATGGTGATGGAGGAGGGCGGGAAGATGTTTTTGGTGAAGCCGGGCGCGAAGCCCATCACGGAGGGACCGAGGAGGATGCCCGTAATGACCTCGGCAATCACGCTCGGTTCTGTAAGACAAGTACCAGCTGGCTTTAGTCTTCGGCTACCGCAAAACCCATATTGGGATTGAGAAACGCAAATATTAAAATCCCAATAGTATGTTTATGGACGTACGTTTGATGAACTTGAAGAAGTAGCTGAGCACCTTGGCCACAGTGACTACGATGATGAGCTGGATAATGAACAGGTCCAGAGGCGAAGTCAACAGCGGGTTGAGCCCATCGTAAATACTGGTTGGGTTGCCCATCTTGTTGGTGGCCCGACCGCTTGTCCCGAGGTAGGGTGTTGTCTGAGGTCTCTCTTCTTTTGTCTTGGCCTAGAAGCTCTTCCAGCGCAATAGCTTCTGCTTCGAAGAGAAGTCCTCGCCTTTGTAGCAACTTCTACAGCGACGCCGGTCTTWAAGTGGTCCGGGAAAGTGGTGTTCCGAACACGACGAGGAGTGGAGACTGAGGGCACGCGCCGTGTGGAGTGTGAAGGAGGTCGATAGGAGTATGTCCCAAGCCTCCCAAAGCTTGCGGGGAGTGACGAAGG
>CACVKS010001387.1:0-10565 GCA_902749335.1 Acanthamoeba triangularis
GTTGCCGAGGACGGCCAAGGAGTTGGGCTGGGTGGGGTAGGGCTTGATCCAGAACTCGAGCGTGTAATCCTTGGGCTGGCTCCACGCGCCGTGGCCTGCATCCAGCCAGTTCGTGCCGTCGAACCTTGCCGCATAGCCTTCGCAGCCGCCGTTGAACGCTGCGCGTGGAAGCGAGAAACGAGAAGTTTGTAAGCCGCAGCGCAGCAGAGAGAAAGAAATATGAGGGAATATACCTTGGCCGGAGGGAACGAGCAGGGAAGCGATGGCAAAGCAAGCCAGGAGCAGATATGAAAGTCGCATCATGGAGGTCGTTGTTCGCCTCGTGTGTGTGTGATGCAGGGAGCTGTAGTGGGGAGGAGCGAAGCGCTGTAGAGCGGAGAGTGAGGAGCTGTATTGGCTTTGCTGTAAATGAGGACAACTTGAAGCGAAGCTCTTTATACGAGCAGGAGACCGCGCGCGTCGATGCCATCCACGCGCCAACCACGACGGATTTGGATCACAAAGCCTGGGGTTAGTGAGTGGGAGGTCACCAACCAGACGAGGGACTCAGCCACGAACGCCACCAGCAAGAACAGTGGAATTTCTGGAGCTCTCTCTAATCCGCTATCTTCATCGTTCTGGTAACTCGGTAGTCAATGGTCACTCGTATGATGGACGAGGGCAGCAGGGACGTTCATCTTCTGCGGGTGTGGCAGAAATGTCCATTTGCCCCGGCTGGTTCGATCAAGCGGCGCCCGGATATTTCTGGGTTTCGCTCTTTACCGTTGTTTTTCGTCCAGTTTGTGTCTGACGCTGTACACGATTTCTCTTCATTCGCGAGTGGGGCGCAAGGTGAACAAAGGGCAAGTTGATCCTACCTTTGCCAGACTCAGCTACGAGTGAGCTTGAAGTCCTGGCTCCAACACTCCGTGACGGGTTGTTTGTCCGCAATCCATCCTTAGGTTTAAATAAATAAATAAATAATTATTTTATTTATTTTTGAGGAGTTTCTATGGTTGGTTCTTTATGTGTTCTTTTAGCCCTCTGGGCGCACAGGAGGGAGATAGGGGCCACCAACAGCACGAGCAGTTTAAAATCATAAACACATTAATTGAAAATCTCCTGAATCGCAACAATGGGGGACTATTACGCGTTGTTGGGAGTGAGCCGGACTGCGACGGGCGATGAACTTACAAAGGCCTACCGCCGGATCTCGCTCAAAGCGCATCCGGACAAAGGAGGCTCCGAGGAGAAGTGGAATGCTATCCACACAGGTACTGCCCACGTCCTCTGTGTTGTGTTTTATTCATTGATAAAACCACCCCTCGCCTCTTGTGCAGCCTACACCGTGCTGAACGACCCACAGACGCGAAGCCTTTACGAGCGCTACGGCCGCACACTCCAGGTACGGGATGCAACCCTGTGCACCTGTTGAACGCCCACACCACACCACTCATCCGGATACTGTCACAATGTACGCTGTGCTGCAGCCGAGCGTGGGCAACAGCTTAGAGATTGGGACAGAGCTCATTCTGCCGCTGGGCGTGGGATGCGCGGTACCACTTCACGCTCGTCGTTTTGGCAATATCTTCGGCTTGTGCATAACTCACACCCGAGATATCTCGGCGTTGTGCTAGTTTGGCTTCCTACTGGCGTTCCTGAACCTGGCAATCGGGTCGACGAGTAGCCTCTTCCTTGCTGCATTTTTCATCTTCTTGGGCGCTACGCGATTGCCCAACAGCGACAACAGCATGACAAAGACAACTGTACCTCTCCCTCTCCTTCCGCTCCACATCTACAGCGGTCGACCTCACCGCTCTTCTTCATTCAGATTGGAATTGCAGCGTTGGCTGGGCTTGTGGTTGGCGGACTGCTCGGTATGCTCATCATCGGTTTCTTCTCCTTCTTCTTCTCTCTCCTGTTTTGATGATAGGCTTGCACACGTACAATAACTCTTTGCTGGCGCGAGTTACCCCGGAGTTTTTCACCAAACGCTTGGGGTTGGGGTGGTGTTCTGGTGCGTCTCGTCCTTGGTCGCCCGCTTCGCGAGGCTTGCGCTCTTTATCTCGTTCGCCAACTGGGCGTTCTTGTGGATGCTGTGGATCCTCATCGTCAACTCTGCCGGCAACGGCGCACTGTAGCTGTAGTTAGTTGCGCCAGAAAGAGAGGAGGCGAGAGGGACGTAGCCAACCTGACGGACCACTCGACGTCGCCGAGGTGCCGCCCAAGCACCTTCACACACATGTCAACCAGAGTGTTGTCCTTGCTCTCGGTCAGTTCATACATGTCGTCCTCTTCACCTTCCTCTTCGTTATTTTCGTCACTTTCGTACCTCTCCTCCACTACGTCCGTTGTATCACCTCGCGCGCTGTTGACCGCCCTCTTGCTCTCGGTTGGCCGCTGCTCCATCGGTTTGCTAAAATGTCGTTCATTGCAGTGGGGAAAAGAAGAGAAAAAGTTGTTTTGTTTCCTCGCAACGCGCTTACTGCAGCTCTTCTTCTTTTCCACTTGCTGTCTCGGCCTTCTTCGAAGCTTTCTTGGTTACCTTGGGTTTGTCCGCCTTGGTCGCCTTTGCCGCCACCTTGGCCAGCTTCTTGTCCTCGGCCTTCTTGGCCTTCTCCTCCTTCTTGACCTTTTCCTTGGCCTTCTTTTCGTCTCGCTTCTCCTTCCTCGACTTCTGGTTCTCACCATCAGAGCTCTTCTCCTTCTTCTCCTTCTTCGCCTTCTTTTGCTTCGTTGCTGGTTCTGGTTAGGACAAGGGGTGAGTGAGCGAGCGGCGAGCATCGGTTATTGAGCGTGAAGAGATGCGGGCTCTACCTTGGTCATCACCAAACGCCATGTTTGCTTCCTGCTGCGTGCGGAATACACCCAACGGCTCTACCTGGCCATCATCTTGCTACATAGCGCATAGAGGTGCATCGCAACATAAGTAAGAGGTCACCACAAGTCAGTGCTGTGGGTGGCGTACAATCTTAAAGACGCCCCACGGCTTATCCGCCGGCCTCGTCTTGCCGATCTTCTCCAGCGCGTCCACAAAGCCCTTGAGTTGCATCTGGTCTTCTTGGGGCAATTCCGCTGGTGGATAGCAAAAGGTGGAGTGAGGTACAATATTAGATCGCCATTCACTCAACCAGGTTCAAAACGTTGCAATGTTTTAGGTGATGAGTTATACCATGAGCGAGCGCAGCAGAGAGGTGTCCCTTGCGTTCAGCACCATGCAAGAACTGAGCTACGTCCTCTTCCGTAGCGATCTGTTCAATTGTGCTGGCAGCGGCAATCGTCTCCTTTTTCGCCTTCTTGGGCTTGGTCTCCTTTGGCTTCGGGACCTTCTTCTCCTTCTTCGTTACCAGCGTGCTCTCGGCATCGGTCTTCTCTTGTTTGGCCTTTTTCTGACAGAAGGGGCCATCAGTCACCACAACGCCGACCCTCCGTCAAGGTGAGAGAGCGGTACCACTTTTGTTTCGTTGGTGGCCTTCAGAGCAGGACTAGATTGCATTTGCAGAGAAAATCAACAACCCTAATCAATTGTGAACGCAGCCCGCGGGAGGGGGGTACCCCGCTTTGGCAGCCTGGAGGACGAGGGAGGTGGAGAGCGATCGTTGGGGGGCGAAGTTCAAGCGGCAGAGGACAGCGCTATGGTAGGGCGACCCTGCCCTCGTCGCCGCGGCGCTGGACGAGTAGACGATCCTACGCATGTTCGTGGTGTACAGATTACAATAGCGAAGAATTTTGCTGTCGTCAATTTTCAATTAAAATTTGTCGTTGTTGTTGGGGTGTCGACTATTTAGTAGCCTGCGTAAGGCCACACAGGTGCAGGCAACATGCAACAACACGACAAAGGAGAAGCCACGATGAGCGTGGAGGATCTGCAGGATGATCTCGCTGGTATTGTGCATCTTGAGCACATCAATCTATGCATTCCAGAACAGGTTCGTGCATTCTAGTCCAACCAACGTTCTCAAAGATTAAACGTGAGATGCTAATCTAGCGCAGTCAAAAGCGAGTGTGTTCTACTTTGAAGGCCTGGGTTTCACGCGCGACCCCTTCTTCAACGTTGGAGCCAGCACCATGTGGTGCAACATTGGCTACCAACAGATTCACCTCTCGCCAGGGTGTGTGCCCCTCCCTCTCCGCTCACTTCACAATGCTGAGTTGTGGGTCATTGCAGGGAACCGCAGGTCGTGCGAGGTCACATCGGTTTGGTCGTGCCAAGCCTGGACGACTTGAAGAAACGGCTTGTCCAGCCCAAGGTACCGACAAGCGGAGCTTAAACTGGTGCCAGTAATGACTCATCACAACTCCACACACCTGCCCTCTTCCACAGGTGGTCGATGGGTTGCAGGGCACCAAGTTCAGCTGGTCTGTGCACGCAGCCGGTGATGCGGGTACGCTGTGCATTGGAAGACCTGTGGAAACGACTCACCATTCTTTCGTGTTGCAGACGCACGCCACTACATTAGAGGGTTCAATCCCTCTAAGGAGGGTTACCTCGCAGTGACTGGCCCCTACGGCAACCAGTTTAGGTTCGGTTCTCTGCTCTTCGGTGCGGTAGCGGGCAGGCTTTAGCTTGGCCTGACTTTGCGATCCATGTTCACAGGATTTATGAAGCCACCTCTGAAATCGCCGTCAAGGGCAACCTCGGCATCGTCTACCTGGAAGAGCTGTGCAAGAAGGGCACGGCTGACAAGATTGCCGCCTACTACCGGCACGACAGTCATCTCATGTTTTGCATGTCAACGGCTGTGGTGCTGACGGTGACTCTTCGTCTAGAAAGTACTTTGACGCTCTGGCCTGGGTGGAGGAGGACAACAAAGTCAAACTCGCAAAGATCTCGGTTGGCCCGCGCCAGTGGCTGGTGTTCAGGGAAACCGACAACGCCGATGAGGTACGCCCCAACGGCACCTAGCGACAGGCTTATATTGCTCCTGAAGTGGCTAACGCAATGCTCTCTGCCGAGAGCCTGCCAACAGACGGAGTGGAAGGGTCACCACATCCAAATCTACATCCACGCCTTCTCGCGAGTGTACAACCAACTGCGAAGCGCGCCGAAGGACGTGTTCCTGCAGTGCAATCGCTTTCCTGATAGGTACCTTCTGCATTACCATGATTCAACGTTCAAATTCATTTATTTTCTTTTGCTGTGGCACGAAACGCGGTGCAGGTATGCCACGCTTCAGGAAGCCCTGAAGTCTCACCAGTTCCGCGTGCTGGATATCATTGACGAAGAGGGCAATGTGCTGCTCCAGCTAGAACATGAGGTGCGCTTCTGTAGCCCCCGTATCGCTAATACCTGGCTAACGCTCGCCTTGGCTGTGTGTGTGTTATCATAGACGCGCTCCATGCTCCACAGCTCCTACATGCGGCCCCTTGTCAACGGAATGGGCACCGTCGGCCTCTATTGCCGGCAGTGAGTGCCTGCGTTCGCCGCAGCAAAGCCATGAAAATATCAGGAATGCCCCTGATAATAAAGAAAGAAATAAATAACTAAGTGAGGTTGTTCTCCAAAAGAACACATGTGAATCAAAGGAAGAAGATGGGGGAAGCAGATGAGGGGGTAGGGCACTGGCTAGCTGGTGGAGCAATTGAAGAAATGCTACAATCCTGAAATAGACACCAAAATACTGAACATGTATCTCAGCAGCTCCCAGTTTGTGCTCATCTTCTTTGCACCCATGGTTTGACTGAGTACCCACATCCAGGCCAGCTTTGTCATGTGAGATGCAGAGGGTAATCAGATCAAGTACCTCTTGCCCCAGTACATGGTGTTCTTCTTTGCCATGCTGGTGGACCACTTTGACAACTACTATGCCCAAGTCCATGAGGTGACTGAGCAGCAGGAGCTTGCCCAGCAAGTGAAGGCTCTTGCGCTGCCCAACAAAGCGTGGCCAGCTATCATCTTCAAGATGAAGAAGGAGGGCGTCCACACGGCGCAGACCTTCTTCGCCTTCCTTCCCCGTTCGCGCTTCCTCAAGCTGTGGAAGAGCCACCGTGACCTCACCCCCAAACTGCGTGGATGAAGATACTTCTTTTCTCTCCAACTTTTCTTCTATTTTCTCTTCTGCTCTCTCGGGAAAGTTTTCTTGCCCAGCGCTTCTGTTGCGTGACAGGACAGGACCTGAGGCTCTGCGTAGGAGATTCCTTTTCTTCGTCTATGTCGTGCTTGCTCGAAGAGGATGCGAGAGAGCGTGTTTGATACAATCCTGCTGCTGGTTCCCCTAGTGCTGTTGCTTGGCTGCCATGGCTGGGTAGCGCAAGCGCAAGGCAGCGATTGCATCCAAGATCCGAGCAATGCGTCATGCACCAACTTCACCATGCCCTCAGCCCTCGTGCAGCAAGGGATAAGCGGCAACTGTAAAATGATGCCCAACATGGTCGGTTGCACCGTCGAGCGCATCTGCACATCTCCCGATTCATCGCGGGGCGTCACGAGAAGCCCCTACTGCGCCGAATTCTCGGTTCTTAAGGGTACCATCTTCCTTCGTTTTGTTGCCCACCAGACGATTTATTCTGTGGTTCGATCTTTGCGTTCGGTGCTGGCTCAACACGCTTATCTCGTCGGACATTTTTCGTGGTGTTGTAGATCTGTGCATCGACATGCCTGGTATGTCCCCGTGCAAGAACTACACGAGCATGTGCTCCAACGTGTCGGTTGTTGCCGAGTGCAGCATGAAGGTACGCAGTCACCGCCCCATAAAGGGTACGGCGGTCTATCGTTGCCTTAAATTCGTACGCGTGTTCGGCTTGCGCGTGCAGTCGCTTCCTTTGCCCAAGACGATGGCACTCTCCAATACCGTGGAGAAGATGTGTGATGCGATGTACATGGAGCCGTGCAGCAAGTGCCAGAAGCAGGTATCGATCTTCCTTGCCACCTTCGCAAAAGCCACAGTGCTAACTTCGTGTGGCGTGCAGGGGAAACTGCTGCAGTGCGATCTGCTGCAAGTGTACAGCGACCTCTGCTTGGTATTGCTGCGTACCATCCTAGCTTCACAACGCGGCATGGCCTAATGTTGCTCCTCCTCTTCAGTCCATGTGGATGGATGGTTGCGAGGACTGGGAGAACTTGTGCAAAGTGATCCCCGATTGGCCGCTCTGTGCCTCTAGCCCCGGCGAGGAGGTACACATAAACCAGGAGTATGCATAACCCTACTTTATGCCTTGTAAGCTAAACCAGTTCGTTTCTGTTCTCCTACCCTAGATGCCCATGATGAGGATGTACTTCCACAACAGTCTGATGGACTATGTGCTGTTCAAGGTGCCCTCGCCCTCTGTCCTTTCTTTCTTGCCCCCCCCCCCGGTCCGCTCAACGCTTGTCGCTTTGTCATGACGTGCAGGAGTGGGTACCGCGCAACTGGTGGCAGTACACTCTGACCATCATAGCTATCATCATCATGGGCATGTTCTACGAGCTGCTCAAGGTGGGCCGATCGATCTGGGAGGGCTACATGAGCAAGCGGAAGGAGGCCGAGGTTTTGGGGTTCGCTATTCAAAGGCAAGCCCATTTCCCTTCCACACCAGGAAGGGAACCCTTGTTTCGAGCCGCCCGCACTTACGGATCGTTTGTGGGCAGGGAGGACCACCACGGCATTCACAGTGGGTTGGATGATGCCGACTTGGGCCAAGGCCACAAGCACCACCACCATCAGTCGCGATCCAGCTCAGGTAACCACTTCTCTCTTAACCCTTGGCATCATGATTGCTCATTGTGGCACACTGCAGTGTGGGCGTTTATCAAGGGCTGGGACTGGAAGGTGGAGATCCCACGGGCCACGATGGCCTTCGTGGAGACGCTTCTCGGACTGGTCCTCATGTTGGTCGCGATGACCTTCAACGTGGGTCTCTTCCTCGCCGTGTGCGCGGGTGCCTTCCTTGGTTCCCTCTTCTTTGGCCGCTTTGCCAACTTTGCTCACATGAAACAAGGATGCCACTAAGTTACTCCCTCACAGTTGTTGCCCTCCCTTCTTTGTGAGTGTTTCGTGTGTCGTATCCCATGTATGGCATTAACAGTGTCTATTTAAGAGTGCGACGAAGGGATGAGGGAGGGGGAGAGGGAGAGGAAGGAGCGTTCGACGAATCTCGTCTTCTGGCTCTACTCGGAGACGCTGGGATCGGCCCGCCTCCAGCTGAGGTTGGCCTCGAGATTGGAGTGCTGGAACTCGTCGCCCTCGAACAGGTCCGAGTCGTTGTCCATCACGAGGGGCGGGCGGCCCTTGGACTCGTGCTCGAGTACGTCGCCCTTGCGCTGCATCTTGGCCGGGTCAGGGTGGTTCTCTCCGGGCTTCTCGCTGTGGCGGGCGCCGCGGGCCTGCTGACGCTCGAGGTACACGCCGTCGCCGTAGCCGCCGTCGCCAAGCCTGGCCTCTCCAGGAGCTGCGTTGGACACTGCCCTAAGGCTGCCACTGAGCGAGACCATGGCGGGCCTCCACTGCTGGCTTCCTCGGCTGACAATCGCGCGGTACATGTTGGTGTTGTGAAGGGAGGGGGGAGGAGGATGTGGTTGTGATGTGGTTGTAGGTTGTTGAGTGATTTTACTCTGTGCTCATTTCGCCCTACTTATGCGCTGGGAAAGGCCTCGACCTGGTCAAGGCGAGGTGATGAATTCTGGAGAAAGAAGAAGAAAGCTGGCTGGAAGGGACTCGAAACTGCACCATCCTACAGACTCGGCACGCGGCAATTCGTCATTCAAGAACAGGTTCAAGCTAGTTCTTTTCCGAGGTGATCCTCCCGGTCCCAACTTCAACTTGGTTGGTTGCACAGAAATTATGATGAAACGCCCAAGCTGATCGGAGTTTTTGTTGTGGCTCTACAGCGATTGGTGAGCGGAAAACACGCTAGAAATGTGCGCCCTCCGCTTGCTTGTCTGGTCTCACCTCCCTTTCGGCACCCACACGCTTGATGTCTTCCTCGGACGGCGCAGCGTGCTTCTTCCACACTATCGTGTGCCTACCACGCTGCTCTTCGCCCACTGAGTAAGATACTAGCCCTCTCTCATCTGCACTCTCGTGACTGGAGTGCCCATCACTGGTTAGTACCGAGAGCAAGCCACGAGTGTGGGGGAAGGTGCGCGTACACCAGGTAGCGATAGACTTTGTCCATGGGCGGGAAACCGATGGAGGTCAGCTTGGGGTCATTCAAGAAGGAGTCTAACTCCCGGTCGGCCTTCTCCTTCATTCTCACAAGCTTCTCCGCACTCTCGACAACTTCATGCTGGGCTGAGGCAGTGTTATAAGAAGAAAGCGAAGCAAAAGCGAAGCATGAGACGCACCTTCTTGATACAGCGACTCTCTGTCAATGGCTTTGTGGGCACCACCTCCTTGGTTGAGCATGTGCGTGATCATGTCCAAGTGCACCGTGCCTGGTGCTTCATTACTAGACGAGACCGACGCCATAATACGTGTGACTTCTGCTCCTGCTTTGTAGCTGCGCCTACTGATGCAAGCTACTGTTCCTCCTCTCTCCTCACTGGCACCTCAGCCCTGCTGTGGTTCGACCACCACCCACCGACAACTCACGGGCATCACTTCACCAGATTTACGGTGACACTGGAATGTGCTATATTTTTGTCCACTTTTTGTCTGGTTTAGTACGCGTTTTGCAAACAGGGATGCGCCAAAACCCGGATGTAAAGAATGGCTGGAATGTGCTACCATTTCGCCCCTTTTTCCCAGTACTCGCCCCAAAGCAATTAAATGGGATTTTTATTTTTACTTCATTCTTGAACAGCCCGCATGAACCCCACATTCCCCTGCCGACACCAGACATGCACACACACCAAGGGTGGTAAGCGCCACTACTACACGGCAACGCCTTCACGGGATCACCACGAGCGAACCTCACACCACCACCCCTGCGAGAGAGGGGTGTGCCAAGTGTGTGTACTGTGGAGCGGACAGGAGAATCAGCAACAACGGAAAGGGAAGGGTAGCATTCCTTGCCGCCACGCTGGCTGCCCTCGCCTGTTTGCAAGTAACAACACGAGGAACGAGCACGAGAAGGGGGTCAGCCACGAGTGCCCACCTGACTGTTGGTGCTGCCACAAGCTGCACCAACAGGCAGAGGAGGCAGAAGAGCAACGTCGAGAGGGGGCCAGGAAAAGAATGGAACAAGAGGAACAGGTTGCCAGGTACCGGGCAGAGGATGAAGCCATCGCGCAGGTCGCCAAGCGGCGGCGAGAGGAGCTCTACCAATCCTACCTCGCAGGAGAAGTGCCTAATCGTGCGACACACCAGCATCAGGCCAATGCCGTAGCTCTCCAGGCCTCCTATGGGCTAGACAAGGTACCACACGACACACGCACACATCACCGGCACAGAGCAGAGGAGCAGAGCCGATGGGTAGAGCGGAGGAGCGGAGGAGTGGTGGCGCGAAGGAGCGGTGGAGCGGGGGAGCGGTGGCGCGAAGGAGCGGCGGCGCGGAGGAGCGGTGGAGTGGTGGCGCGGTGGAGCGGCGGAGCGGTGGCGCGAAGGAGCGGTAGAGCGGCGGCGCGGAGGAGCGGGGGAGTGGTGGAGCGAAGGAGCGGTGGCGCGGGGGAGCGAAGGAGCGGTGGCGCGAAGGAGCGGTAGAGCGGCGGCGCGAAGGAGCGGTAGAGC
>CACVKS010001388.1:0-10563 GCA_902749335.1 Acanthamoeba triangularis
GCCACACGGCCACACGGCCACACGGCCACACGGCCACACGGCCACACGGCCACACGGCCACACGGCCACACGGCCACACGGCCACACGGCACACGGCCCACGGCCACACGACTCAAGATCTGATGAAATGGGGGCAACATTGCTTGTGGTGCAGTTATTTGGGTCCGACCGTGCCCAACTACGCGACCACGTGGCCCCTCATGACCGCGATCGACGCTCTCGTCTCCCATCGCATCGAGTTCGACCCCGACTCCAAGGTAAGCCCGCAACTCACTTCAGGCGTGCGTGCGTGCGTGTACGCTCGCGGCTGACGCACGCTCCGACTCGAAAGATGTCGAGCGAGGTGGCTGCCGAGTTCGTGGCGGCTGGCACCGAGTACTCGCACAGGGCCAACGCCAAGTACGGCGTCTACAACGCCACGGCCATCAAAAAGTGCAGCGACAACTGGGGCACTGCCGGCCTCGGGCTCATCAAGGTGGCCAAGCTCCAGGCCGCGTACGCAACTCGCCTCCTGCATTTCACTGAAGTTGGCGACTGATGGGGCTGGCATGTACCGATATGTCTTTTTCTGTATATATTTTTATAGGTCGACATACTACCAGCAGGCGCTGATCGCCTACGACCAGTTCAACGCGACCACGTTCGAGCAGACGGCCAAGCACTTTGACATGGCCAACGGCTGCGCCGTGGCGGTGATCAAGCACTGGGCGCAGCAGGTCATGAACGACAAGCTCCAGCCGGAGACCGCCTTCGCCCAGAGTTACGCCTTCTCCAAGAGCCTCTTTGCCAAGGGCGCCTGCACGCCCTACCCCGTCTCGTAACAGAGGGCTCAAAAACAGCTGTTGTCCACTCCAACTTCCACTGTCCAGGCCTCATTATTGTTTGGAAGAAGTTGCAATTAGCTAGTCCAGTGGCAGCTTGTGATCGGACCACCTATTGGCCAGATAATGTGTTAGGTGTATCGCCATTAATGATAAAGAGCCGGAAGTTTCGGCTTTGTAGACACTGCGCCAATCAAGGCACCGCGCGTTGTGAGAGGCTCAATGTCGGGGCTCAAGGAGATAAAAGAGCACGAGAGCACACTTCCACACTTCCACCTACCCGACAACAAACACAACAACTTGAAGATGGGCCACACTCCATCCCTCTGCCTCGCCCTGCTCTGTGCCCTTGCCCTTGCCCTGGTGGGCTTGCCTGCCCCCGCGGCAGCTGAGGATGTGTGTCCGCTTGGCGCTATGCGTTCGGACGCCTGGGTGGCGGTACGCTTACCACCGGAGCGCATTTGCCTTCTCAAGTCACGCACCAAACCTCCTCCTCTTCCTCTTGCAGGACCTGGTGTCGCGTCTCAAGTCTATCGGCATGGTCGAGGACCGCGTAGCGTACCTGAAGCAAGCCGTTCTCAACGACACCCGCTCTTTCTCTGGCAAGCAGGTCGGAAGCATACTCGCCACCATGACACTGGAACAGTACACCCTTCAGGTACGCACCACCGCGGGACCTGGGAGCTTAACACCGCCAGAGGAAAAACTCAAGGAATCTGTTCCACCATTGGTTTTAGGCCATGAGCTTCCTGGAGCCCTACGTGTCTGGCCTCACCAAGGACGAGTTCATCAACGTGCTTCTCATCTTCGGCATGGAGGATACACGACTGGCCGTGCTGCCCGCGATCAAGGACACGCTCTTCAACGGTTCCTCGGCCAACAAACAGGAGATCGTGTACCGCTGCTTTGGTATGTCCGAGAATCGCCAGAAGGCGATGGCCATCCTCGCGCCCATTCCCTCCAGGTTCCCATCCGTGCCCCCTTGTATTTCGCCTTCGAGCGCCGCCAACACGCACACACACACACACGCACACACGCACACATCTCACCAGTCCATCGGGTGCAACCTTGTCGTGACCCTCCAGGGACTGTGTCTTTGGTACCATGCAGGAGGACTCCTTCTCCCTCGTCATCGACGCGTCGTCCATGACTGGCAGGAAGTTCATCTTCAACGGCAAGGCCTACACTCGCATGTCGTTTGTGGTGGAGCACCTCAACAAGACCCTCGCAGAACTGAAGCCGACGCAGAGGTTCTACATTATCTCGTACTCCTCTGCGCCCTACCCGCTGTTCAGGCAGCCCGTCTATGCCACCCCCCAGAACATCGAGGTTAGTCCACCTTCTTGTTGTTGATGATGACATCTTGCTCACATTTGCCTGGCTTTGTCGTGTGCGTGGACAGTACGCCCTTGGCATCATCAACCGTTGGGGCCCTTCCAACGCCGCCATGAGGGACTGCTACGGCGGCCTGTACGCCGGCTTCGCTTACAACCCGACGGCCACGGCCATCTACTTCGTTTCCTCCGGTGTGCCCACCGCGGACACGGGTAACGAGCAGCTCATCTACTCCTCCATCCCTTTGTGGAACCAGGCTCGCGACCCTCAGTACCAGGCGCGCATCTACGCGACCGCGCTCCTCGCTGGCTCTGACAGCGACGCCGACAAGCAGGCCACCACCACCTTCATGTCCCAGGTGGCTGGAGTGGGCAAGGGCGTCCTCCGCGCTATCGACATCCAGCAGTAGTGCGCCTACTTGAAATATTATCAATAAATAATGCTTCATGGTCGCACGCCCACCTCGGTGTCGTCCGCCTGTGTCCGGGCATCGAGCAGCTCTGCAAAGCTCCGCACGAACCAGTCGGCTTCCTGCACCACCCGCTCACGCACCTGTGTGTGTGTGTGGCCCACACGACGAAGGATCGCATCAACACACGCACATCACCTCTCATTGACTACACGCAGTTGAGCGGCTCCGTACCACATTGCCGCCAAAGCCGATGACCATGTCGGCGGGACCCTTGGCTTCGAGGTCGGTCACGCCGTCGCCGATCATCACCACGGACGAGTAGCCGTGCTGCTGGCGAATGCCCTCGATGGCCCGCGCCTTGCCTCCCGTCTCCGACGTCGGCTCGCGTTCGTCGAAGCCCGCGTACTCGCCATCTGCGCCCGTGGGGAGTTGGAGTTGAGTATTGACGTGGCTATGTCGCGCACGCGCACGCACCACCGCACACGCACATACACAAAATGCCCAGTGTGTGTGTATACCGTCATTGAAGAGGATGGTGTTGGCAAAGACGTGGCCCGATGGGATGCCTAGCTGCTGCTGTATGGGGTCGATCAGCTGGCGGAAGCCGCCGGAGATCAGAAAGACTGCCACCCCGCTGCCCTGCAGCGATGCCACCAAATCGCTGCACGTCGAAGATGTGAGAAGCCCGAGGCAATGAAGAAAGTGCTTATGGACGTGCGGGGGGGGGGAAGGGGGAGGAAGACCTTACGCCGGGCGTCAGCACGGGCGGCCGCTGCACGAGGAAGTCGCGCACCTGCGTTCGCGAGGGTCGGATGATGTCCAATCGCGCACGTAGAGCCTCCCTGAACGAAACCCCACCACCCATGGCCTGCCGTGTCCTGGYGCAGTAGGGGACAAACGGGCAAAAGAGGAAGATTAAATCCGTGTCGATACTTGAATGATTGTGGGGTTACGCAAGCGCACCACTGGGCCACTACCTCGCCCACGCCGCAAAAGTCGGCAAGCTCGTCAATGCCCTCACCCACGGTCACCGTGCTGTCCACATCGAAGCACACCGCCTGTGCCTTTCGCCAATTGCTGATCCTCTGTGTAGCCATCTCGAATTTTGCTAAGTCATTTTGGCGCGAAACTGTGAAAAATTTCGGAGCCAACAAAGGTGGTGGCCAGAGACCGTTGGTGCTCCATTTCAATCATTAGATCAGATACAACTGACACAGAGCGCTCGAGATTCGATCCGCCCAAGACAGAGATGTTGAGCGAGCCCCTTTACTACTTCGACAACAAGGAGAATGTGGATCCGCTCACGGGGCGTCTGTCCCCCACAACTAAGGCGAAATCGGGTCCGGTGGGGGTGAAGCGGAGGGTCTTGGGCGACATCACCGAGCGCGAACGCATCAACCGAGCCAACATGGAGACCCTATCAGTTTGTGGCGTGAGCAAGAAGAAGTGCATGCCCACCCTCATCGTGACACCCACTTCCCGAAGCAGCAGTGCAACACAAGCGTCGATGGAGAACGCCGCCTCATCCACACCGACCGCTGCCGCAACAAGAAGGCAAGCCAATCCGCGACAGGGCAATGCCATGACAGCCCAAGAGAAGCCATTCTCCAAGATTTATCGATGACAAATCGATGGGAATAGCGATGTACTATGCCCCCCATCTCAAGCGCCAATTGGATTGCGCTGCTTGTATTACTTTACAGTCAGTCTGTACTTTACAGTCATTTTGATTCGATTGCGTCTCATCTTGGGGTAGCCGCTGAGTTTCCTGGAATTCCAGTTATTAAGGTGGCGTGAAGGAAAAGGCAGACAAAACGAAAATCAGGCGATTTACTTCATCTTCTCCTGCACGCTCGACCATGAATCGTGGTCGTTCCCGCTTCTCTTCCTCCGCACGGAGTGCGTTTTCATCCTTCGCCGGATCCTCTTCCTCGTCCGGCGCTAGGTCCTTCGGCGGTGCCAGCCAGGGATTCTTTTCCAGCTCCGCGAAGCCCAGCGCTTCCTTCGGTGCCGGATTCGGATCTTCTTCGTCCTCGGGCCGCACCCCGTTCGCTTCCATTCCCCGCAACATCATGCGAGGCGAGAAGCGGGGGCTCTCATTTGCGCAGAGGGAGTTTCTCGTTGACGCCTTGGGCAGGTTTGTCTCCATCCTCGATAATCAGATCGCATTTAATTTCCAATTTGCGCTTGTGATTGCGGAGATGACCATGCCCCCCCAAACCTTTTCCACAGACCATTGGTAGTGTCCGGCGTGGTGCAGTTCGGCAGCCTCACCCTGGGCGAGCAGCTCGAGGAGGAGGGTACGTTCACTTCTTAAACCTATTTTCCTCTCTTTTTTAGGCCTTTGTTTCATTTTCTCCATCTTCCTTCCTTCTCGTTTCTCATGCACTTTCTCTCTTCTTCATCTCTTCTTCCTCTTGTCCATTCCTTCTTTCTCTGTTTCTCTCTTTAGAGAGTGAAGAAGTGAGCACGGTAGGAGTCTAGTACCAGGCAACTGCCATTTCTGATCCTTTTTTCCTTTCTCTCCTTCCTCTCTGTACACAACTCTCTCCTTGGTTTCCTCTTTCTGTCCTGTTCTCCCTTGTATCGCTTTACACACAGAAGATGAGGAGGGACGAGTCACTACCTCTGGCTCATAGCATTGGCTTTCCACCAAGTGTGATGTGCACAACACATGTTCTCTCTGCAATGAGTGTACATTCTCTTCAACACGCCCTCATTGATCCACAATAAAATGCTTGAGCCAGACTCTCAGGTTTAATCAGAAACAAGGGACAGGGTTGGACCTCTGGCAGTTGGCCTCAGGCAGGAGCACTTCCTCCCACGATAAAGATGAGCAACATTTCAGAGAGGGAAGTGTATTGTGCGTGTTTCTGTACACTAGAAAAGAACAGAGCTTTCACGCGCGGCCAAGCTCTGCGGTGAAGCCGCACACGAGGCCGGTCTCCGGGTGGCGCTCGAGGCAGCCCGTCTCGAACTCGACCAGCCCCGCCGCCCAGCCGTGCATCTGCTGGAGGTCTTCCACCACGCGCGGCGAGCCGAAGTAGGGGTGGCTCACCACCGGGTCCTCCACGATGCCGTGGCCCAACGACACGCACGGCACGCCATTGATCACCATCGTGTGGCCGCCGGCCTCGAGCACGAAGCTGTAGACCGCGTCGCACGGCCGCTCGAGCGCAGTGCCCAGCTCGCACGGGAAGCGCCACTCGCCCTCGACGCACACCGGGTGGTAGGGGGTGACCAGCAGCCCGCTTCCCTCAAGCCGCACCAGCTGTGCGCGGCCCGAGCGACAGTGCGTCTTGACCACGCACAACACGCGGGCCGACCCACCATTGTCGCCGGTGGCCACGAGGTCGCCCTTGGCAACGTGGGCCACAAGCTTGGTCGAGCCGTCGGCCATCAGGGCCGCGCAGTCCCCATGGAAGCACGGGTTGGACGAGTTGTGGTAGGCCCGCATGCTGGCCGGCGGCTGGTAGGTCGGGTCGTGCGTCGTGGCGCGCACCGAGGGCTTGGGCGGCGGCAGCCGCACGAAGATGTCGTCGATCTCGTCGCGAAGGCGCTGGAACAGCCGGCCGCCGTAGTGCTGCAGGCCCGGATCCTTGAAGTTCGTGCACTGCTGAAGCAGATGGGCGCGGGCCAGAGCCGGCAAGTAGTGGCGGCCCCACTTCTTGTACCAGTCCTCGCGCGACAGGGCCTCGGAGACCTGGCCCGTCAAGTCCTCGCTCAGCCCGGCCACGCGCTGGTCCTTCGATGAGAGGGCGTCGACTTCGCGGGCGAGGCGCTTGACGCCGTCGAGCGCATGGGCGGGGTCGGTCTTCATGGTGTGCATGGCGTGGCCCAGGCAGTCGACCAGGGCCAGCCGCAGGCGCTGCACCTCGACCTCGACGCTGCTGTCGTCATCGCGCCGCACGCCCTCGGCCCGGCACTCGACGGTCGAGTCGGCGCCGCGGGGCTCGTACTTGAGCGTGACCGACAGGTAGGGCTCTGCGTCGGCAGAGGCGTCGGCCGGTAGGGCCATGCGCACTACGACGTCGCGCGACTGGCCGTACTGGAGAGAGCCCAGGTTGACCTGCGCGCCCCACGACGTCTTGTCGATCTGCTGGCCTTGACCACCCGCGCCATCGTCTTCGTAGAGGAGTCGGGCGCCGTTGAGGGGCTCGAGGGCGAGGCGGACGTTGCCGGCCATGGTGACGAGTAGGTTGCTGAGGGTGTTGATGAAGGTCGTACCGACGAACGAGCTGTCGGGGATGAACGAGTAGAGGCCGCCTCCGCCCCCCTCGACGGCCAGGCCGCGTAGCAGGTCGGTATTGATGTCGTAGCCGAAGCCAAAGGTGGAGATGGTGCAGGCGAGGTCAGGGTGCTGATCCCTGTAGCGCTTGAGAGTGGCCAGCTCGCCTCGAGGGGGACTCACATTGGGCAGGCCGTCGGTGAGTAGCAGCACGGCGGCTAGGCGGCCCTTGATGGCCTGCTTGCCCAGCATCTCGAGGCCCGTGTAGAGACCGTCCCAAAGATTCGTCGTATCGTCGGGCACGAGAGCGTCTACGCGGGCCTTGGCTCGGGCCTTGGCCTCTGCGGTCATGTGGGTGAGCTCGAAGACGGTAGTGGCTGTGGTCGAGTAGACGACCACCCCGAGGCGGTCCTGCTCGGTGAGCGACGCGATGACGGTGTTGGCCGCGTGCTTCACCACGTCGAGCAGCGACAGGCCGTGCTTCTCCTCGCGCCCGCTGGCGTTCTTCATCTTGGCCTCGGTGCCCATCGAGCCCGAGATGTCGATGACGCAACAGATGTCCGAGGGCGTGCGCGTAGCTCCTTCGGGGGGACGAACCGAAACCAGCACGTCATGGACCACTCCTTCTTTCTCCTTCTTCTCCACCTTGCGAGCCTCGATGTTGAGCACCACCTCCCCCTCTTCTGTGGCCTTCTTCTTCTCATCCTTCTTGGCCTGGACCACAGCGACGTCGTCGAGGGGTGGCATGCCGAGCTCGCGGCGGCGCTCGTCGATGGCGTTCCTGAGGGCGCGGTTGGGCGCGAGGTCGGCCAGGGCCAGGGGCGCGCGGGTGATGGGCGACGTGTCGTGCTGCTGGAGCCAGGCCGTGACAGCAGCGCGCTCATAGGAGTTGCCCTCGGGGTCGACCACCGGGTCGGTCATGACCTCGTGGGTGAGTGGGCAGATGAAGCTGGCTGAGAAGAGGGCATCCTTGTCCTCAGCATCCTCCGTTGGGCGTGCCTCCATGGCGTTTGTTGGTTGTTGCTTCTGCATCGCTGTTTGCTTTGATGCCCGGTCTGTGCCTGGTGTGGGCGCCCTGTTCTTCAGGGATTGGAGCGTTTCAGCGAAATGAGTCGGCAAAAAAGATCAACATGGAATTTTTTTCAAGGTTTCTGCTGACCTCTTTCATTCAAGTTTCTACCATGTTTCGCTGACGTTGCACCTCAACCACCAGAGTATTGTGTAAACGCGGCATTGGTCTTCTCAACATTCCACAGTAGGGTGAGCACAATGTGCCAGTGTCGACAGGAAAGAGAAACGAGCACGTGGCAGAGGTTGTCCTGGACAAGTGGCGCTTTTTATGAGCAACCCCAAGACTCTGTACCCTCCTCATTTCCATTTCACATGAAGCACCCTCTTTCACTCCTACTTGTTCTGCTCCTAATTGCGACTCCCCTGGTCAAGGCAGGCCCCCTGGCCTATGCTGCGTGCCAAACTGCCTGTAACAAGGGAGCAGTCCTGTGCTACTCCCTCGCTGGGCTCACCTTCGGCGTAAAGACCACCGCTGAAGCCGCCATGGGTCCGGCTGGGTGGTTTTCTTGGCTGGCGACAACCCCTTCATCAGCCCTCGCTGCTGCCCTGGCGTGCAGTGCTGCGCAAGGCACTTGCATGGCGGCCTGCACTCCCCTGCTTGGAGCACCTACGCCCTAGGGAGACACCGCGTACGTTCCTCGGCATGGCAAATATACCAGAACCACACCTCACCTGGTTATCCTCTCACTGCAGGACCGCTTC
The DNA here is from genome assembly GCA_902749335.1 of Acanthamoeba triangularis. NCBI lineage: Eukaryota > Discosea > Longamoebia > Acanthamoebidae > Acanthamoeba > Acanthamoeba triangularis. The sequence goes on from CACVKS010001388.1 coordinate 8,570, forward strand.
ACCAGAGACCTGACCTGAGGGGTGACGATGATGATTCTTTGCCGAAACGTTGCGGTGGAACGTACCAATCAAAATATAACTTATTGGAAATATGAACTTTTTCCAGCATGGAGTGGTAGTTGGGCGAGTTCAGGACATCAGGACTGGAGGGAGCACAGAAGCAGCCCCCCGGAATCAAAATGTGGCCTAGGATTGGGCTGCTGGTTGAGCCAGTAGATACCGGAGGCCACCTTCGTCTCCCTATCCCTGACCTCGTCTAAGCCATCAGCGGCGCCCACGCACGCACAATGATGTCAGCACTGCACACACAACACGCAGAAATCACTGTGGATCGAGCAGAGGGGGCGAACCTGGAGTCTCGCCAGAGCGCATGACGAATGAGGCCACGAGGAACACCACTGGCCCGATGTAGAAGGGGCACAGGTCCGTAGGCGTGACGTGCTTGCGCAGCTGCCGAGGAAAAAACCTGATGGCATCAGCTCACAACACGCCACACGCCACACGCCACACACGACACAAGTACCTTGAGGCGGTCAAGGATGGCGGCTTCGTTCTTGGCATTGATGATGCACAAGAAGACGTGCATGCCCTGTTCGAACTGGCCCCTGCCTTCGCCCAACACACCGTGTAGCTCGCGGTACACCTGAGTGCCGGCCGCGGCAATGAGCCTTGTTGAACTGGTGGCGTGTGGAGGGTGCGCGTTTGCGGTGATGTTTGCGTACAAGTTCTTGGTAGTCACCACTCCGGGGCGACTGTTCCATCTTCTCACCATCGACGACCAGGATCAGTTTGATGGGCTTCGGTAGGCCCCTGCTCCCTCCTGGCCGGCAATGCAGGCCCCTGAAATGTGGGCCCAGATTCCCTCCATACCAGTTCCTGAGAGCACAACACGACACATACGGCACACAGCGCACGGCACACGATACAAAATGTCAAGTGGTCGTCAATCATTAGCAAAAATGCACTGGAGTGAAGCGACACCTGGGTTTGCGAATGACGCAGATGTTGAAGGTTCGCTCATTGGGTTCGGGAGACCACCAACACGTGCCCTTGAACGCGAGCCTTGCCACCCGGCACTCGCCTTGCGTGTTGAGTGGTTTGTGTGAGAGGGTGTGCGCGCGTGCGCGTGTGCGTGCCGTACCTCCAGGACTCAGCAGGTCCGCCTCGACTTGCATCGTCACGTCTTTGCTCCCCCACTCTGCCACACCCACAGCACATTTGTCGCCTATGTGTGAGTCCACTCCTCGCGTAGCAAGGGGGGTGGGGTGATCCGTGCTCGCGATGACGGTGGGCGCGAAGTGCTCGGCGAGGTCCGAGAGCGTGGCGAAGCTGGGCAGCCCGGCCACGATCACGCCCGCGTAGGCCAGCCGTCGCAGGTGGTCAACCATATCGTGCAACCTAGTCCAAGACAATAGCTTTTGTAGTGCGTGTGTTGCGTGTTGCGTGTTGCGTGTTGCGTGTTGCGTGTTGCGTGTTGCGTGTTGCGTGTTGCGTGTTGCGTGTTGCGTGTTGCGTGTTGTTGCTGACCTTCTATAGACGCTCTTCCAGCCGCCGTAGCCCTCGCGCGTGGCGTGGTGTCGTACGAACTCGAGTAGCGCCCGATCCACTCGGCTCTCAGCGTTGTCGCCATCGCCGTGGTCGGTGGCATCGCCCACGCTTTCGTCGGAAGTAGAGACCGGTCGCTGGTGGCGGGCCGCGTAGAGGCCGAACACGTCGGCCGCCGGGCGATGCAGCCACTCGTTCGTTTCCTTGGGCACCACCTGCGACCCCGCGACCAGGTGAGGGCCAAGTGAACACCACACAACCCACACGACCAACGACCAATGAGCACAATCGTGGCGACGTACGTGGTAGGGGTGGTGGCCGGCGGTCTCGCCCCAGAAGTCCGACCCGAAGCGCAAGAGCGAGCGAGTGCACCAGACCACATCGCTCTCCGACTCGCAGTGCAGCGCCCGGCACGTTTGCGCCACCTGGAGTCATGAGCCGTTTAGTAA
>CACVKS010001389.1:0-10562 GCA_902749335.1 Acanthamoeba triangularis
GGAGATATCTGGAGATATCTTGCCAAGATATATATCATGCAGTGTGGTCTTGCTCTGGTCCTGCAGGGATGCCCAGGGCTTGGACAAACGCAACCCACTCGGCACCCAACCTGTCTGTGGGATTCATTGGACCAGACAACGGGCCTTGACCATTCACCAGACATTGGCGAGGATCAGCACCATCTGGTGAGAGAATAACCCCCCCCCCCCACGTGAGTGATGACATTTCTCTAGCAATAAATTCGTACATAATTGGGTGTGTTGTGTTGTACGTACGCTCAAGAAGAGTGTGGACCAACTGCTTGATGGGCTTGAGCTGGTTTTCAAAATATGGCCACTGCATGTTGATGGTCCGGTACAAAAATGTCTGGCCATGCCCATTCCTTGCGTTAACGTCAACTCCATGAGACACCTGCAGAGCAAGGACAAGAAAAGCTGTTCAGCCAACATCCAAAGACGTCCGTGCGCGACTTACCAACAGCTGGAATAGCTCAGGTGCAGCCTCCAGGTTAACAGCAAACAAAATTGGCTGTTGTTCTTGGCCTGATCGGCCATTCACGTCTGCTCCCCTCTGAACAAAGAGGTGCGAACAATCAGCCAAAGGTACGGAAATGCGGGGGATAGGTTTCCAGACCTCAATGAGAAGCTTCACCATCCGTTCGCATTGCGCTCGATTCTGTGCCCACCAATATCGAGAAACCGCTCGAAACAATGGTAGTTCCTCTCCGTCACTGTCATTTGGATTTATGCCTGACCCCCCCCACCACCACCAAAGGTTTAACACCAACTGGCCAAGTACAACGTTGTACCTGCGCCCTCGAAGAAATAAGCGGAATGCAAACGCACCGAGGTCCAGCAGCGCCTCTGTAAGACCGATTCTATAAGAACCGACTGCTGCTAGGAGTATGGGTAGGCCGATTCCTGCGGAGAAGGAAGAGGACAACAGGCACGTCCCCCTCTCAGTCCCCTGCTTCACATAATGTGTCACTGTGGCTGATGCGCAAAGAGAGAGAGGGGGGTTTAAACGTACGACGCTCTTTAACCTCGACCCCATGTTCGATGAAAAGCTCAATGAGATTCGCTATGACTTCCGAATTGGCACACCGGCCACAAGCAAGTGTGGCCAGACACTGCTGACGAAGATACACAACGACTTGCCCATTTAAGAAGGCTCTACGCAGGATCGCAGCAACGAATCAGAGTTTGGCCCACGTACCAAGACAGGATCCTTGGAGTGAACATCGGCACCAGCAGCAATCAAACGTCTGCATATTTCCACTTTGTTGAGCGTGCTGGCGTTCTGGACCCAATAATACGTGTGAGTCATTTGAGCACATGCCAGCTCAGAGCGCTGGCGCATGAAAGAGCAACATATGCCCTGTCAAGTGGCACGTACCGTGAGTGCATAGTGGAGGACGCTTCTGCCCAATTTGTCCACAGCCTTAGCATCAGCTCCACGCTCAAGAAGGAATTCGATGAAGGCTAGGTTCTCGTGTTCAGCACAGAGCGCAGCGTGAAGAGGCGTGCGACCTTTTTCGTCGGTCGCGTTGATGTCGAGACCCATCTCAAGGAAGAGGGACATCGTTGCCTCGGACTGGCAGGTAGCGGCTAGGTACAGCGGTGAGACGGGTGTCTGAACGTTGCATGCCCACATCGTCAGTGATCAGTGCAAGCCCGCATGCGCGCGCGCACGCGCACACACAGCACGCATCCATGGGGCGCGCCTTCTTCGTCTGGGCTTCGGCTGCGGAGAACAAGACCTTGGCGCCGTGCTCCACCAACATGCGCACTATGGATGGGCGTCCGCCGAGTACTGCCAAATTTAACGCCGACTGCTTGCCCTTGCACAGAACATCCTTGTCTGCAGAGGAAACAACCCGACGCGGCACGGCATACGCACAACACGAAGTCGGGTAGGATGGTGGTGGGCCCAAAGCCCATACATTCCACGGGGCCGAGGATATGAGTACTCAGTACCAGCGCCTAGTTTGAGCAAGAGCGCCACCATGAGCTTCCGCCCATTTTCTGCCGCAAAGTGAAGCGCCGTCTTGCCCGTCCTGGGTTCCACGGCGTTGACCAGCGCTCGTGCTTGCTCCGGCCCGCCAGCCCGCTGCAGCAGCATCTCCATGATCTGTGGTGGTCGGGCAATGAACCATTGTTGAAGAAGAAGAGAAACGAAAAGATTCTGAGGCAAAGGGATGGCGCCGGCTAGGAGGGATACCTTGACGTTGCCGCCGGCAGCAGCTTGGAACAAGAGTGGCCGCGCGCGCCTCTTCCCGCCTCTTTTCTGGGACTCGGCCAGAAGCGTGAGATCGCTGCCTCCTGCGCCATGCCGCAGCAGGACCTTCGCGCGCGGCAGCGGTGAGTGCGCTTTGTTGTATTCGGGAGAGCACCATATTATTATGATGATTGGGTGCATGAGAAAAGCACGTGACGAACCTCAACGACGTTCAGGTGGCCCTTGGCCGCAGCGATACCCACAGGCGTGTTTCCGTGGGGGTCGGACACGTTGACATCGGCGCCGGCGAGCACGAGCAAGTTGCTCACTTCGGCGCAGCCCACCGAGGCTGCCCGGTGAATTGGCCGCGTGCGTGCGACCTCGTCATCATCCTGGGCCTCATTTACGGCGGCGCGAGCGTCGGAGACACGGCGCTTGCCGTTGATCATATCCACGCTCACATTGGGACCCTCCGTCGTGAGAAGGTCTTGCAGCACACGGTCGTGTCCGCACACTGAACACCACCTGCCGCGGGAAAAATAATAATAATAATAATAATAATAATTAATCTATCGTAACTCACACGGGTGAGGGGTGAAACAGAACACCATACGGGTTGCGTACTTGATGGTTCGCAACAGGCGCTCCTCTTGGTCGTGGGCGTACTGAGCATGAATGCGCTGAAGCGTCCTGGCAGCCCGCACACAACGTTCCTCCCACGACCCCCCTGCCAGGCAGGAGAGAGTTATGTCCGAAAACCCTTGTGGTCCAAGCAAGCTCTTCAAGGCTGCGCCCACCATAGTAGTAGTAGAAGAGGGAACCTCAACCTTCCCCTGCAGCTGTCGCGGAGGGGTGCGAGCTGAAGTGGCGGCGGTAGACAGCCGCCCACACTGAGGGCGACTGGCACACGGTGAGCCAGGCCTGGCACACGCTCTTGGCTCGCGCCACGCTGGCCGGGTCAAGAGTGCCAATGATGTGCTGCAGTACTTCGAGCGGCAGCACCTGGTGCACTACCTGCTCCCTGGCTTCTTCATGTTCACGTTTCGCCTCCTCTTGCAGCTCCATCTGCTCTGTGTGTTCGCGTTGTTGTGATGCTCGAATGAATGATTCCAGCGGCGAAAAATGATTTTCTTTTTAGTTTCCGCCTCACCTTTTCTTTATTTTCTTTGTCGGCAAGAAAAACGGTTTGTCCTGGCCTTCAATCATCTGCAGATCTTGGCGGCCATTCGCTGTACAGCAGCCGAAGAGTGGAGGCCCAACATGGGCAGTGTGTCGCGAGGACAACCCAGCATCCACGACATTGCGTCCAATGGCGATGTGGCGCAAATGGAGGCTATGCTTGCGTCGAATCCCGATTCGATGTCTGAGGCGGAGGGGGGCACGCTTAAGACGCCCCTCCATTTGGCATGCGAACGGGGCGACCTCGGACTCGTGGCACTTCTGCTCGCGCGTGGGGCCGATACTGCAGCTCGTGATCGGCACCAGTTGACGCCTCTCTTCGCCGCTGTCAAGCGCAATGCCGCCAAGGTCGTGCGACTCCTCCTGCGCTCAGCAGCCGGAGGCGGAGGACAGGCCCTCGACCCACCACCGCCACCACCACAAGGGGGCAACGGTGGTGGTGGTGGTGGTGTAGGTGAACCGACGACGCCGCAAGCCCCTGCCAACTCTGCTCCTTCTTCATCGCCAGCGAGCGATCCCAACGTTGTGGCGAAAAAAGGGGAGACGCCACTGCTGTGGGCAGCGCGCTACGGCAAGGTGTCGGTGGTGCGAGCGTTACTCAACGCTGGCGCCGACGTGCACTACTGTCCAGGCCGGCAGGCCGGCGGTGCGCAGCTGCGGACGGCCCTGCATTGTGCGGCGGCAAGCGGACGAGAGGACCTTGTGCGTCTGCTGCTGGTCCACGGCGCGTCTCTCAACGTGGTCGACGGCGAGGGCAAGACGCCAATCTTCTCTGCCGTCAAGTACGACCAGGGTGCCGTGCTCGAGTACCTCTTTTCTCTGCCCGACGTCAACCTCCTCCACCGCGATTCGGCTGGTCGCTCCATCCTCCATGCGGCTTCGTACGCAGTGCCTCGCCCCCCACCCCCCAAATGGAGTGTGTGTGTGTGTGTGGTGTTGCGCTACTAACCATACGTCGTGTGGTGTTATATGTGGTTGTTGTTGTTGTTGTTGTTATTGTTGCTGTTGCATTGGGGTACCTGTTACCGGTGTCACACAGAGCAAGCGGACATTTGGCGATCGTGAAGCGGTTGGTGGAGCTGGCGCCTTCCCTCTTGGAAATGAAGGACCGCGATGGGCAGACCTGCCTCTTCTCTGCGGCCAAATACCAGCGCGTCGACGTCCTGCGGTTTTTGGTGCAGGAGAAGTCGGCCAACATCAACGTGCGCGACCGTCGCGGACGGACGCCCCTGCATTCCGCGTGTGCAGGCGGCGCTGTGCCTGCCATCGGTATGTGTCTGCTTGCTTGCTTGCTGTTGCTTGTGGAGGGGCGTCCACGATGACCGCTCTGGCTGAGACACAGAACTATGTTAAATTTCCATGCGCGTGAAGTCGCTGCTGACGCATTTGTTTCGGCCAGGCTTGTTGCTGGAGATGGGTGCGCTGCCAAACATGCAGGACGACCAGGGCCAAAGTACACTTTCTCTCTACGCGGCGTGTTGCTTTGTGTGCATTGCTGATGTGTTCTAATGATCATACGACTACTGCCATGGTGTTAGGTCCCCTATTCTCAGCGATCAAGTACCAGAAGACCGAGGCCGTGGAGTGCCTCCTCAAGGTCGGCACTCGCACTATCGATGTTAACCTCCAGGACAAGGCCGGTATGACGGCGTTACATCATGCCAGCAAAGAGTCCTATCGGTACCGTCTTCTTGTATCTCTTTAAGGGCAGTGCACGCGGGTGCCACCGCATGCCTTCGCGTGTTCACCCACGTCCGCTTCGCATGTGTGCAAGCAGAGAAGGCACGGAACAGCTGTTGTGCTGTGAGCGAATCGACGTCAACGTAGCCGACAACCGGGGAAAAACGCCGCAAGACTACGCTGTTGATGACACCATACGAGATCTCTTCGTCGAGCACATGACCACAGGCACGGCAGCTTTTGGCTCTCCCCAATATATAATGTGCTGGGCCCAACACATTCGGCCCGATCTCACAATCACGCGATATTCGCAGAAGGGACGCCCTCGCGAAAGAGAAAGGCTGTGGAGGGCGAAGAGCGAGCCTCTCCGCCGGGCTCGCCGTCATCGCCGTCATCATCAGCAGCTACAACGGCCTCCTCACCATCGTCCTCCATCACAATTCTGCCGCAGCAGTCAACACCACGCCGCCCGCTACCAACCTCTTCCTCGTCTCCCGTGCTTCCCGCCAAGTCACCACCGAAGAAGGCACGCGCGTCACCACACTCATCCATAGGCCGCACCACTGTAGATACCGATGCCTATGACCTTTCGACTGTGGCCTACGAGCCAGCGCGACGTAAATCAGGTTCGCATTGCCTGCCCGTTCCCCCCCCCCCCGTAAAAACAGTTATTTTTCTCTGTACGTGCGTGCATACGCTCACACGCGGTGGTGTCAATCATTTCAGCCGGTGAAAGACCCACCGGAGCGGGGGAAGAAGAGCGGGATTGCGATTCCATCAGTTACGATCTGGCGCTGAGCTTAGATGTAGCTGATGGTACTCCAGTCGGGGAGCGACGAGCGCACGGCCAGGTGAGCACCTCTCTCGCGCTTCCGGTGGCTGCGTAGCTTCCTCGAAAGTCACGTACACTCCCCCACTTCCTTACGTCAAAACTCGTGATTGCAGGTGAAGGGGAAGAGCAGCATGCACATAGATGAAGATGAAGATGACGACGACGACGACGAAAGCGAGTTGATCGAGACGGCCCGGTTTACCCGTGTGGAAACCAGTGTTCGGTCCATATCAGGGGAGGCAGGTATGCTCGTTTGCGCTGCCGTGTAGGGGCCGTGTTCAGTGCCACCTACTCACCTGCAGTACTGTGGTCACAGTCAACCTCTCGATAACGGAAATGCTGAAGGTGTGGGAGATCAAGATCGATGAACTCAAGTTTGGCGAGGCCCTGGGGACAGGCGCATTTGGCTCGGTGTGCAGTACGTTGCCCCCCTCCCTGCACTGTGTGGCGCAGGCACAATACCACTTACGTAAATACAATTCCTTTATTGTGTTAACAAATCGTTTGCATGCGTAGAGGGTACGTGGCGTAGCAGTGAGGTCGCCATCAAGCGACTACATAAGCAGGACGACACCGCTCTCAAAATGTTCTTCAAAGAGGTCCAGCTCATGTGGTGCGTTGCCACGCTGCATGCCGGCAGCACCTGTTCGTTTGTGCCTTACGAAGGATCCCTCTCGCCTATGCAGCAAGTTGAGACACGGCAACATTGTACAGTACTATGGCGTGTGTCTCCATCCATCTGCTCGGTGCTTGGTTATGGTGCGTTCCGTGGTGCACCACCCAGCGCCATGCCCCTCCGCACACCTGCTCTCACCAACCAACTCTTATGTTTCCGGTCAACCAGGAATATGTACCCGAAAGCCTAGCGGGTCTATTGCGGCATGGGCCGGTCGATCTTTCTTTGCTCGTCATGATTGCCAAGGGCATCGCGCAGGGGATGCATTACCTTCACTGCTCGAGTACTGGCCTCTCTTTATTGTCCTCTGTTGATCCTGGTCTCGCTGTCCGCTGACTGTTTCGTGCGATCTTCCTCGCTGTGGCCACCCACTACCGCAGACATCATTCACCGTGATCTCAAGGTGACTCCTTCCCCTTAGTCGCACGCACACACGCGCGCGCGCGCACACACACACACCCCATCCCGTTCGTAATCGTTGTCTGTTAAATAACCTTTGCTTGGTATGTCTCCATGGCGATCGTCTCTCGACATCACAGCCTTCCAACATCCTGGTACCGCTTACTGCGCTTTGTCCCGTGTTCTCGTTTCTCGTTAACACAGTGTGTGCGTTGCGCAGCTGGACAACCAATGGACTCCCAAGCTTTGCGATTTTGGAGGTGCGACGTCTTTCTTGGCTCATGAGTGGAGAAGCAGTGCTGGTGCCAGATAATGGCTAGCTCTCTTAGCTTTTTCCTTCGCCCCGAGCAGTGTCCCGAGAAAGCGACGCCACGGCCACGATGACTGGCCTGGGGACTCCCTTGTACATGGGTACAATGACCATCATCACTCTTCGCGCGTGATTGGCACCAGCGCGAGGAGCTGACACACCTGAGGCCACTTCAGCGCCCGAGATGCTGCAAACGAGGCACTACGGCGCCAAGATCGACTGCTACTCTTTCGCCATGGTCCTGTGGTATGCCCCCCCCCGCCAGTCTTAAGATATTCGTGACGCGCGTAACCATTGGGGGGATTTGATCTTGTAGGCAGATGTGTACGGGAAAGAAGCTCATGGACGGATTCGGTTTCGACAAGGACAGCGTCCCGCCCATGCAGGTGGCCTTCAAGGCCTGCTTCGAGAAGCTTCGGCCGGTCATGCCTGCTGACTGCCCGCCAGCCCTGGCTGATCTCATCCGCGCATGTTGGGACGACGTGCCCGAGTTGCGGTACCTCCATAACCTACCCCGTGTTACGACTACACGCTCGCGGCTCCCTGTCTGCCTGTAAATTATAAGGCAATCCTTTGACTCCCCTTTTGCCTTCAGGCCCGGCTTTCAGCAGATATTGGCGAAGCTCAGCGACCTTGGGTGAGGGATGCACATTCCGCCACTTGGGAAGAAGGGAGGATGCCCATTCTGCCTTCTACCCATTTGTTCACAACTCAGAGTTACTCTGCGGGTTCCCGTCCCACACACTGGTCCACACCAGTGCTGTGCTATTCCGCGGTGGCAATGTCCACAAAAAAAAGGGCGCGAGCGAATTGCGCGGAGGCACCAGCCGACTTTTCACTGGGATTGGTTCACAACAAAGTTCCGGAAAGGCCGGGAGCGACCAACAATGGTCAACTCTCTAACAGACGCACACAAGCACTCACCAGCAGCAAGCAGGAGAAGAGAAGAGAAGGCCATTGGAAGCCCTTCTTGGTGAAGTTTAGAAGAAGAAGAAGAAAGCAGCATGAAGAAGATCAAGACCGCGAGCAGTAAGGCCACGCACAAGCTGAAGCGCACTTTCTCCAAGCTGGCCCACAGGACCAAGGGCGGTGGAGGAGACCTGCAGCATGCCGCCGCGGAACGCGACCGTGCGCGAGCCGAAGGTCTCCACGCCGGTTCGTCGATGGACGCTGCCGCCCTCGGCTACGCCGCACCGCCAGCCGAGGTGCCGGCCACCAGTCTGGAGTGGGCCGCAGCCGCCGGCGTGATGCCGCGCGAGCAGTGGGCAGTCCACCTGCGCGACCTTGAGACGAGCAGCGGCGGCGTGGGAGGGCGCTACCTCAGCGGCAGCAGTGCGGCCCGACGTGGCGATGACGAAGAGGGCGAAGAGGAGGCCCAACAGCGAGAGGACGAGCGACGACGAAGGCGCGAGAAGCGGGAGAAGCGGGAGAAGGAGGCGCGACGACGGCGACGACGCGAGGAGGAGGAAGCCGATGAGAGGAAGGCCGCGAGGCGCAACAGTCGACACAGCCACAGGAGCCGACGGTCAAGCAGCGAGGAGCACAGCAGCAGCAGCAGCGGCGACAGTTCGTCGGAGAGGGCGCGGGAGCGGGAGGAACGGCGCAGGAAGAGGGAGAAGGAGAAGAAGAGGAGGCGCCAGAGGGAGGAACACGACGAGAGGGAAGGGCTGCGGCGAAAGCGGGAGAGCCGCCGCGCGTCGCTCGAGGCCAGGTACCTGGCCGACGCCCAATCGGGGACTGGTCGGGCGGCAGGCGCCTACGTACGGACCGCCGACATGGCCGACTACGAACCACAGGTTCCCGTCGAGGAGGACGAAGAGTCCTACCACCGCGACCCGTCGACGGCCACCTCGGACGGCGAAGCGCGAAGCGAGTCGGTGGCCAACGCGGCCGAAATGGAGGACGTGCTGGACGAGGCGCGCGTGAAGAGCCCTGCACGCGACCGACCGTCGGAGCGCGACGAGGGGGCGGACGACGACGAGGACGGCCACGAGGAGTACTACGACTACGCGAGCTCGGGTCCCATCGGCGCCGGGATGACGGAGAGCGACGGCTCGCTCGTGGTTTCGACTACGCTCGACCGGCTCCCGCCTCCCGCAAGCGCACCGAACGCCGGAGCGGGCGAGCTGGGCAATCCCATGCTCACGTCGCTCGGGGTGTCGCCACCGCCCGACGACGATGACGCGAGCGGCGATTGCGATGAGGAAGCGGCGAAGATGGGGGCGGAGGGCGGGACGGGCGTGACGGAGCTGCAGGAGATGGTGGTGAGCCCCTGCGCGAAGCAGCTCCTGGAGAGCGCGGGCGGAGACGCGGCCCTGGCGAAGCGAAGGACGTCGGAGGTCTTCCTCTCCGACACGGACAGCGGTGCTCGTCGCGAAAGCGCGCCGGGCGGCGACGCCGCCCACAGCTGATCACTCGCACCACCTCTCTTCACCAACGGGGCGTTGCCAACTCGGCTTGCCAAACAACAAATAAATGAACAGTGACGCTGTTGTACGTTCGGGGGGTTGGTTTATTTAGTTATTGTGTGGTTGGCGCTACGGAGCAGAAGAAAGGCGGACACCTAGTGGTAGTGGTCGAATCGGGGGTCGAACTCACGCTTCTGGGCATCGGTGGAGTCCTCGAGGTAGAGCACCTTGAGCTTCTCCTTGTGGAACTTGAGGACCTTGAAGAAGTCGGCGTGGGACTCGAGCATCTTCTCCCTGCGGCGGGCGGCGTCGGGGGTCTCCACCATGTTGCCCTGCACGAACTCCAGGTCCTGCAGGAGCTCCGCCTCGACGTGCTGTCGCCGCTCGCTGGTCTCGGGGTACTTGCGCACCACCGCCAGCTGCGCCTCAATCAGCTCCTTCTCCGCCGTGTGGTACTTCTTGAGCCGGCCATCGACCGACGCCTACAGCGCACGCACGCACGCACGCACGCACCACACAAAAACGTCCATCGCCCGTCAGCGTCTTGTTCGCCAAGGAGACGAGAAGAAGAAGAAGAAGAAGAGAATTGTGGGGGGGGGAGAGGAAATGGGGTGTAGTGTGATACCTCGAAGAAGTCCTGGGACTCCTTGAGGTTGTGGTAGATCTCGTCGAGGCCGCTGGAGTAGGTGACGGCGGTGTCCTTGTCGAGCGTGGGCGGCTTCTGGGCGTCCTTGAGCTTGGGGTAGTCGAGGGTCTTGGAGCAGTAGTCGTCGAGGTTGAGCTCGAGCCACTCGCACACGCGCACGATGCCCTGGCTCCACTCGGCCAGCTCCTTGTACTCCTTCTGCTTGGTGAGGAAC
>CACVKS010001390.1:0-17439 GCA_902749335.1 Acanthamoeba triangularis
AAGTGAGGTGCCAAAAAGAATAAGGAAGAAGTGTGAGAGGGTCACTGGTGGTATTTCTGATTTTGAAAATCAAAAAATTCTGGTAAGACAAATAGCTGGTGTGGTGTACACAAAGTCAACAATGAATGCCCAAGAAGTGGGAACATGTACACCAGTAATGACCAAAATGGTCACTTTTCATGATTATGGTGTACACAGTTCACTTTGCAAAAAGGTACACTGTCCCCTTTTCATGAACACCTGGTTTTGAGCATGCTGAACTGCATGCTGGCACAGTGCTCAAACTTGTTCAGGGTGTGAAGCATGCCACTGACTTGGTGTGCATGTGGCTCATGTCCTTGCACCTGTGATCCCCATGTAGTGCTTTGTGATCTGAGTGTGCTGCAGCACATCCATAAAGCACTGTATCTCTTGGTCAAGCTGGTCAATGACATAACACATGCTTGGGTTGAATGTAATGGGAGTGAGCTTGGCCTTGCTCATTGTGTACTGCAGTTCCATATGTGAGCCAGGTTGACACAGATGATCTTCCCATTTTCAGTGCCTAAGATGCCATTGTATAGCCTGTTGGCAGTTGTGGGGGACTGGACAATTCTGGCAAGCTCATGCTCAATGGAGGCCTGGCTTGTGCTGAGGCAGGATATCCTTGGAATCCTGAGGTCCATCCACATCCACTGGCTCATGAAGGTGAGTTGAAGTGGGTCACAAGCTCCAGGTCAGTTGGCACTGACCTCACCAGGTGGCACATCTTGGTGAAGAGGGCACTCACTGCATGCACCTGTTTGAGGTAGGCAGCACCAGTGAAGTTGAGGCAAGGTGGATAAGCACAACCCCACAGAGCACCAGGCCTCCAGGCCAGCTGAGAGCAGTACTTACACACCCCTCCATTCACCTCTGCAATCTCCATGAGCAGGTGGTGTGGGTTGCAGCACCTGGTGTGGATCCCATTGTTTGGCCCAAAGAGCAGCCTCCAAAAGGTCTCACACTGGTGTGACACCTGAAGGTGGTGGTGGTGGTTGGCCACATGGTGATGATATAACTGGCCCATGCAGCATTATGCTTCCTTTTATACCTAGCAGGCATTAAGTCAAGTCTGTCAATAATCTGACAAAAGGTAGCAGAGGCTGGCACCAACTCCAAACTGAGTGAGCAAGGCAAAGACAGTGTGGCTGGCCATGAAGGAAGAGGCACAGGGAACAGAAAATTCAGCCAGGGTGGTAGGCAAGGAGAGAGGAGGAAGAGGAAGAGGGTGAGTGCCTTTGCTGGCTGGTTTGATATTGACACTGGCCACCATTTCATTGTCACTCTTGGCCAAATCATTGTTGTTGTCATCATTGTTGGCAGGCAGCTCCACAATCCCTTCTGCCATCATTTGGTGAATCAAGGTGATGAGTGCATGTTCTGTGCTGGCTGTTGACTGGCCAGCTATTTTGCTTCAGGTAGTTCTCCATCCACTTGTTGCTGAGCTTCCCTTGGTCACCCATGTGGTGAAGGATCTCCTCATCCACCATTGCACACTCCCATTGGCATTGGACTTGACCATCTCACCCTGCTTGGCAGCAGTGAAGATTTCAGCTTTATTCCACTTCTGGATGGCTGCCTAGGACAGATGGCTGTTGAGGAGGTTGTGTGCCTCCTGCTTAACCTGCATGAGAGCATGCAAGGGGACTGGGTATCCACCTTGCTTTTTTATTCCACATAAAGTTCTCACAGCTGTTGATGCATTGGATATGGCACAGATTATCAACAAATACTGCTGCTCAGCATGCTGTCTTCACCAATCTGACTCTTCAGCAATATGAGCATGTTGCATTAGATACCTCAGCATGTCACAAGCAGCATCTCACCAAGGGGGAAGCCAAGGAGAGCCCACTGCTGATGCCAGTAGCCCTCACAGGTGAGAGCACTGGTGTGCCTGCTGTGGAGGCTCTGGTGAGGTTGGGTCCAGTCATCTTGGTGATGTGGTGGGGCTGTACTCTGGTTGGGATAGTGATCTTGGGGTAGGCATACCACTCATTGTTGTTGACCAGAAGACAGAATGGATGGCAGGCACATCATGCATTTGCATATGCTCAAGGTTGAACTGCTAGTTGAGGTCCTCATCAATGGTGACCTGCTGCTGGCTCACTTCTGGGTGGTTGTCACCTCCTACCAACTCTGTGTTGGAGGTCTGGAGCTGGATATTGGTTTAGGTGGTAAAATTGGTCTCATGTAGGCATGAGTTCATACCTTAAAGAGGCACAGCAGGTATGTGTGTGTATGTGTATGTCTGGAGTCTGCCCATGCAGATATACTTTGGGTCTGGCATTGAGAAATTGTAAGGCAAGGGCTTGGCTCCAAAGGGCCATTCATGAACATGACCAGAAGAGTCATATTACTCTTGCATAATCCTGGCCATGTGTTGAGAGGCACCACAGCCATGGGCACAGCAGCACTACACCTACCATCATTTGATACCAGTGTGTGTGTGTAATAGTGGTACAGAGCACACCCAAATGCTGCTACCTGCCAGAAGGCTGCAAGCACCTGCTTGATATTGCCCTGGATGTCTGTCATCAAAGGTGACTCTGCTGCTGTAACCCAGGTCTCATCTTGGCTTTCTGGTTCATTTGTGGCACCTGCTAACTGTGTATTTAGGATGCCACCAAGCACATTTCAGATCAAGCAACTGCAATGTCATCTGCAAATATACCTGTGTGAGCCATGTCAGATACACTCCATGTTGAGGTGCCATCAGCATTGCATGGTGAGAGCAAGCCCCAGTGGCTGTTGATGATGTACATCAAATATTTCATCCTTCAAAGTGTGCCAAGGAGTTGGCTGAGCATTACTGTGATTGGCAGGAGGCATGCAAGTTATGGACTGAAGATGAAGTGTTTGAATTCCCTGGTGGCAGTGCCTGTGATCAACTGATTCCTGTTCCCAATAAAGTGCTCAAGCAATTTGGTCCTGAAGAAGAAGGCACCAAGAATGAGATCTGGGTGTTGCCATCAGGAGAATTTAGTAGTGTGTTGTTGATGAGTAATGACAATTTTTTCAGAAAACATCTATGTCTCTGAATTGCTCCCTTTGTTTCCTCCTTTCTTGGTAGTGCACAATTGCTGATTCTTCACTCTGGCAAGAATTCCTCAAATCAAAATCATTGCCAGATTATTGAGTTTCAGGTAGAAAGGCTTGTGCTGTGCAGTCTGCCCTCCATGTCCCAAATTTGTATGACACCACATGTGCCTCTGGTACTGACAGGAAGGTGCCACCTCCCATAATCAGTCTCCACATGACTTGCAGACATCCTAGGCACCACCAGTATGTCTTCTCCAATTATTTTCAAACACAAAAGCCACCTCATTTCCACCTGTTTGCCAGGATTAGATGGGACACAGAGGTAGTCAGGCCAAGAGATAAACCATCTGACAGCAACAGCATCAAGAGGACAAGCCATAGTGAAATTTGATGTTGGTGCATGCACAAGTGTTGCCTCTGGTCTTGGTTGTTCAACTCCATCCACTTATTATATGTGGACAAGGCCATAAAATTTCATGCTCAATTCATAGGATGGCATGTTACATCATCCCCCCCCCACGTCATATTTCGCATTCCACGCAAAGAGAAAGTGGTTCAAAACTCAAAAACTTCGCACTCCTGGTGATCAGAGGGTGGTCGGCTTGGCGTCTTCTTCGCTCTCCTTCTTCGTCGTGACCTCTTCGTCGGCAGGCGCACGTACCTCTTCGTGATCCTTCTTCGTCTTGCCGTCGTTGTCATCGTGCTCCTGCTCCTCGTGCTCCTGCTCCTCCTTCACATCCTTAGGCTCAGTCTCCTCAGTGACGGGCTCCTCGAGCTTCGACCTCTCGGCGGGCGGCAGCCACTTGGCATAGCCCGGCAGGCCGCGTCGCCGGGCGAGAGGATGGAACTGGGTGATCAGCTTCATGCCGGAGAGCTGCGATGGCTTCACGTTCTCCTCGTCGGCGTTGGCGTTGGCCTCGTCATCGGCCTTCTTGGGTTCGTAGACCCAGAAGGCGGGCGTGGCGTTGAGGCCCTCGGCGTCAGCGTCGACCTTGAGGAAGATCACCTCGGGGAAGTCCTGGGAGAGCTGCCCGATCATGGGGTTGAGCTTCTTGCACGGCCAGCAGCCCTTGCGCCAGAAGAAGACCACCACCTTGCCCTTCTTCCTGGCCTCCTCCAGCTCTTCCTTGTACTGTTGTTGTTGTTGTTTTTGTTGTTAGTGGGTGTGGCGTCATTCGCACTCATTCACGCACGCACGGGAAGCATAGACTAACCTTGTCCTTGTCGACCATCTTGATGTTCCGCATGCCGGTGCGTTCGAGCGACTTGAGCTCGTCCTTGAGCTGCTTCTTGAGAGCCGCCACACTCCTCTTAAACGGGTCCTCATTGGTGTTTAGCTGGTCATACATGTCGAACAGCTTGTTGAACAGGTCCTTAGCCTTGTCGCTCGTCGGCACGAACTCCTACACAACGTTGTTCGAACATGCGCGTTGGCACTTTAATGCTCGGAAGAAGCAAGTGAAATGTTGATGTCGGAGTAGTACCTTGTAGGCGAGGGTGTGCATGTAGTAGTCGCCCAGCGTCTTCTCCATGTCGCGCAGGAGGCGCGTCGTATCCGCCTTACGCAGATGCCGGTAGGCCACATCTCCGCGCGAACTGCAGAGAACGTTAACCTCTGGATGCGCCAGACGCCATCAAGTAGATCAGCTTGAAAAGAAACGACAAGCCAAGGATGCGCGTACCCGCGCTGCTGTTCGATGAAGGCAACGACGTCCAAGAGATCGCCCTTCCCATGGTAGGTGACGGGCTCGTTCTTGTGGCCCTTGCGGAAGATCTTGATGCCCTCGATCGGCGTATCGCCAAAGTAGGTCGGATCAAGCTCGTTCAAGAAGCTGCCGGAGAAAGCATGGCGTGAGTCAATGCGTGAACCAGCAAAGCTAAGTTTCTTTCTTCGAAGAAAGGCGGAATAAGAACCTGCTGCATTCGGCGATCACGATGTCGTCTTCACCGGCATAAGCGTTGGCGAGGACCTGAAGGTCGGTTGGGACGCTCTGGGAGGGGAGGTGGACGTAGACCAGCACGTCCTTGTCCGAGTTCAGCACCAAATCTTGGAACGATTCCTTCGTCACCACCTTCAGATCCTTGACTGTATACGAGGAGATAGGCCAATTAGCCACACGATACGATACACGACAAGTGTGAGACGCACCTTGCGGGTGCTTGTCCTCAGCGGGGCGGGGCTCTGACGGATGGAGTCTCAGGTCATCCTGGGTGTTTGCACAGCGCAAAGACGAGGAAGATAAGACAAATCCAAGCAGCGCACGCTAGCAGGGCATGGACAGCGTGGAAGCATACAAGCTTGTGCGCCTTGACATCGGCGATGAACTGCTTGATGTTTTCTGCTGTCAGCTCCCTCTCGGCAGGATACACGTAGGTCTCCACTTGCTTGGTCTGATGTTTCAGTTTCCGCGTGCGCGCCAACAGCGCATGAGCTTTGTCCAGAGTCTTGCAAGACGAAGACGACTGTTGCTATTCTACGCGCGTAGGTACCTCTGTGTTGTAATTGTAGACGAGCGCGATGGCGTTCGACGGGAACTTCTTCCTGTCCTCGGAAAAGAACTGGTAGTCGAGCAGGTGCAGGGCCTTCAGCTCCTCATCGGCAAGGATCTCCTCCAGGTTGTCATCCATTTTCTCATCCTACATGTACGGTATTATGGTGAGCCCACTACTTGATATGTGAACTCGCTACGTAGTCGGCAGTAGAGGTTTCTGAGAACGTACGACGTCTTCGCGATCGAGAAGGAGAAGCAGGATGGGTCGCTCGAGGAGGTAGTGCACAAAGTCTTCCTTGTTGCTCTGCGGTTCCTCGTTCACCTCGTCCTGTGGCTTCTTCTCAGTGTTGCTGTCGGCGCTCTGCTCTTGGGCGAGCACCCGACGGCGGCTCAACGCCATCCCACCGAGCGTGGACGCAATCTACTCGGCATAACGGTGCAGGCTGTGTCAGTTGAGCCCATGGCGCATGTAGCGATGCAACGAAGCGAGAGGCAGGCCGTACGAGAACCGAGCCAAGCGGCAGCCAAACGCTCTTGGTGGCCAGCGGGGTCTTCGGCATCACTGCTCCACTGCGCAGGACTTTAGTGAGGCGCCTCGACTAAGAGTCGGAGAAATAGATGCAGATCAACACGAGATGCACCTTGCATACGGACGGGCCAGCACCACGCCGCGCCCCAAGCGCTGGCTCGAGGTTTGCAAGACTGGAAGCGGTTCGGTGCGAGCTGCTCAATCAAAGTCATCGATTGGTATTGTGAATTTGTGCAATTTCAATCTAATAATCAGCATTGATTAATTGTACCGAACAGGGGCAGGGCTGGCCGATGGGCTACAGCGAGCTCCGTGGATGCTACGGTGGCACCTCGCCTCGCAGTGGATCGCATGCTGCTTCTACACAACGCTGCCCGCATCTTGTTTCACGAGTAGACAAAATCTCAGCTGCCGTCAATCGGTTTGGTTCGGGCGTTCCAGGAATTCAATCAATGCTTGGAATTTCGTCTGTTGGCCACGTCAGCTGCATACTCTGCCGACGCTAAAACTGACAGACAACGAACAAGTGCAGCCTCGCATCTGGCATTTTCACAGAGCCAAAGGCGAGGGAGGAAGGCATGGAAGCCCCAAGGTCGGGGTACACGACGGTATCCTCGCCTGCCACGGCACCCTCGACGCCCGATTCGAAGATGAATCGCGGCACTACTCGATTTCTGCATCCTGGGGGTTCGCCGGACCTGAAGAAGCCGTTCTCGTCGCCCCCCTCTCCCTCACAACGCAAACCCATACCCACAAGAAAGAAGACGAATCAAAAGCGCGATGTAAATAACGACCACAGCGATCATAACGACAACTACAACGGCCTGGTGCACCGCAGCTGGTTCGAGAAGAGCGGCAACCTTTACTTCCCCGTGCGTACAGCACCCCAGCGAGATGCAAGCCAGGCTTCTAGCTCGTCGAGCGCTGCAGCTACTACGACGGCTGGACCCAGCGCTAGCGTGCCCACTACTTCTACTCTTACGTTAGCGAGCCTGGCCGGCCGTTCGATCCCTCCAGCGGCGGTAGGCAGCACCAGCACCGGCACGAGCCTCACCGGCTCCCTACCGCTACGTTCTCCCGTCTCGGGCCGCCGCCCGCTGCACCTGTCGCCGCTCGCGCGTGCGTACGGTGGCAAGGGCTCCATCGACGGCCTTCCGCCAACAGTCACCGCTCGCGCTCCGGCTCCAGGCGTAAGGGTCGATGGGCTCTACTACTACGCCGACGTAGCGGCGGACCCGCCACAGGCCAAGCAGCAGCGGAGCGAGGCCGAGGGGCGTTCGCGTAAGGAGATGCTAGTGGCGGCCATGGCCAAGCTGCAGGCCGAGCTGAGCGAGATCGAGAGGGGCGAGGAGGCGCGGCAGCAGGCTGGAACGGACGATGATGGCGAAGATCGGGGCAGCCGCGGCAAGAAGGGCTCTGGCGGCTTCCTCAAGGTCACGCGGGGCAAGGGCACCAACTCGCCGGCGATGAGGCTGTCCTCGGGCGAGGAGGTGGTCGACGTCGTTGGTGGCTACGCAGCGGCCTACACCCAGCACTCTGGCGACTTTACGCACAACGAGGACGATGAAGACGACGATGACGAGGGGTCGTATCGCGGCCGCGCGTACAACAACGGCGATGACGAAGACGAAGACGAGGGGAAACGACAGAAGACGAATAATAATAAGAAGACGGACAAGGAAACGCTGACTATGGAGAGGAGCGACGACGTCTACGAGTCTGTTGAGACGAGCCCAGAACGCCAGGACCAGGCGACGTCGATGAAAATGACGGGCGGCGCCTTTGTCCACAGCCTGTACGTCCAGAGCGCCACCGACGACGAATACGAAGACCGTGGCGGCAACTACGACGAAGACGACGATGGCGAGGACGAGCGAGGAGGATCCAGGCGGGTGGTGAGCACTGGCGGCTACCTGGACCACAACAAGCCCTTCGGCCAGCAAAGCAACGACGGTCAGTACTTTTCTTATGACGAAGATGACGACGAGGACGAACACGAAGAAGAACGAGAAGACGACGATGACGATGACGACGACAATGACGAAAGTGATGACGTCCATGGCCAGCGGGTAAGGAATGAGGACGGGTACTACGAAGACGCCAAGGAAGTTGTGCACAGCCTCTACCTGGCCGAGGAAGACGATGGCGGGGCAGAAGATGGAGACGGGAAGGCCATCGACGCCACCTATTCGTCCGAGCACGAGGTCGACAGCTACCCGCGGGACAAGGTGGCCGATGTCGACAAGCGCGGGCGGCGCAAGGAGAGCAGCGGCGGCGGCCTGCTTCGAAATTTCATGCGGCACAGTGGCGAGTACCGGTTCCGGCGGCGCGACGGCGGCGGAGGTGGAGGAAGTAGCGCGGACAAGTACTTAGCCGGCGACGGCAGTATGAAGGGCAGTAGGCGTCGGGAACGGGACGAGCGCAAGCGCAAGGCCAAGGAGGAGAAGCGCGAGAAGAAGACCGAGAAGAAGCTAAAGCGGATGGACAAGAAGCTCGTCACTGTCGGCGTTCCGAGGAGGAAATCGGAGAGGGACCACGACAGCGGCGCCGCCGCCGCCGGTGGCGGCGAGGAGGGACGCCACAGGTGGATGCGGCGAGCCACTGGCCGCGTCGAGCTCCGCAGGTCGCAGCCCAAGATCTCGAAAGACTTCCAAAGCGACGACGACGAGCGCGGTGGTGGTGGCGATTACGTCGGCAGCGGCAGCGGGGACGAGCCGGCGGCCGATGATGCTGCGGTGATGGGTCGGACGCAGATATCGCTGCGCGTCAGTAGGCCGACGGACCAAGCGCCCAGCAGGGCGGTCGCTGCCGACAGCGACGACGAAGCGGAGCGCAAGGCGCCGACCAGTCGCATGCTGGCCTTCCGCCGCAAGAGGCGGAGCATGAGCGAGATCGAGCCKGGYGGCCGTCGCGGCGGCAAGGCCCGCCAACAAGAAGATCACTCCGCGCCCGCCGCTGCTGGTGGCGGCGGTGGCCACATGGACCAGCGCACGATGACCGCCTCGGGCAAAGTGCCGGGGGCGCGCCGCATGCTTAGCGGGCTCGGGGGCTCGATGGAGGACGTGGGCAGCCTGTCGTCGCACGACCGAAGCGTCAGCGCAAGCGGCGTCGGRGCGACGGCGGGCGGCGAGGGYCGRGTCAAGCGSGCGTTCGAGCGGCGGGTCATGGAGGCCAAGAAGCGGATCGGCGCCGGCCGCAGCAACAAGAAGAACACCGAGCGCAAGGCCAGCACGGGCGAGGCCGGGGCCGTGGTCGATGTCGAGGCTTTCCTCCAGGAGAACATCGGMGCCGACTGGCAGGAGAAGATGAGCCAGCGGGACGACGCGTCGAGTACTGTGGGCCCGGCGGCCACAGGCGCGTCGATGGCCGCGAGTGGTCAGCACGCTGCTCTGGACAACTCGCCCGCCGCCGTGGCGGTGGCGGCGGCGGTGGCCTCTGCGACGGCCCTGGAGTCGGACTCAAGTCCGGCGGTGAGCAAGAGGCAGCAGCTACCGGTGTCGCCGAGCCTGGCGCGAAGGAATGCAGTGGGCCAGCTACCCGACAGCATCTGGAATGTGCGTACATTCCTGCCCAGCACGCACACACGTTCGCACTGAGGGCTGACCACAAAGTTGCACGTTTGGGACGCAACAGAGGCGGTTCCAGGAGCTCATGAGCATGCCTGATACTGCGCTCAAGTTCCGAAAGCTCGCTCAGCTGGCCTATGATACGTGACACCGCGCCACAGCTGAGCTCCTTCGACTTCGAATGCTTCTGTGCCTCATTTCCCCCCCTTTTTTTGTGTCTCGGGTCGTGCACACTTTCAGCACGTGGCCGAGGTCTATGGTCGCATCATCATCAGCGAACAGTTCGTGCCGCTGGAGGAGAAGACCATTCGAATCACCCACATCGGTTAACTCCATTTCCTCCCCCCTTCCCCCTCTGGTTCTGTGTGGCTCACACATTTTTTATTTTTTTTTTTGGGCGCAACAGGAGGAGTCGCCGGCGGCAGCAAATACATGTGCAAGGGCATCCTCTTCAAGTTCGCCCTCGACGCCGAATTGAAGAAGGGCCTTTGGATGTACGGCGACGATACCGCCGATGACTCGTGCGCCCTGAAAGCCGGTACGTCGGTTCACCGCAGCCGCACCGATCCGAAGCTCATATGTGTTGGTTTCGTCGTGATCTTGGCCCGCAGCTGGGCACGAGCTGCGCAGCGTGACGAGGGTCGTCGATTCCGGCGATGCCGCGGCTGAAGGCGTGGCCGTTCCTCTTATCACCTTGGTGGATTACAGGTTCGCACCGTGTCTCGTTGGTCGAGTGTTGCGTCGTGTGTGCGCCGTTATGATTACTAACTTAGTTCGTCATCACCTTCTTACAGAGGCTATCGGCTGACCGCAGTCTCTGTGCTGCCGGTGTCGAAGAAGACGATCGTCTACGGGTATACCCCTTGAGTGTTGTCATTTTTTTTTTTTTTTTTTTTTTTTTTTTTTATGTAGGTCTCCGTGTCAGCCTACCTTACGGCCATCGTTACACATAGATCTCATGACGCTGGCAAGACTGTCCATGCCACCTACCCCGCGTTCAACGAGAAGTTCAAGAACATTTTCACGCGCCTCAACCTCAAAGGGCACATTGTCTCCTCTAAACTGCTCTACGCCTGTGGCGACATCGAAGGTGCCCCAGCACGCCTTCGCCTCCACAGTTACACACCGTCAACTCCACATGCTAACCCCCCTCTTTCTTCTCTTTTTTAACATTCACAGGACATTGGGGCTCGGTATGCGACTTCTTGACTCTGAGAGTTTGCTCTTTTACTCTTCTTTCTCACTTTCATGTTGCAGGATGGCAAGCTCTATCTGTTGGACTTTGCGAGGTACGACATGCAATCATAATATGGGTGCTCTGGCAATAGGAGCCTCACCAGTTGTGCGTGTGCGTGTGCGTGTGACAGGCTCTATCCGCCCGAGTGCGTGTTGGTCAAGGAACGCTACTGGCCTTCGCTATTGGACGCTCGAGCCATGTTCTACAAACTCCTGCGGCCTGGTGCGTGCCGCCACCTCTTTTTTCCTTTCCTTTCTTTTCTTTCTTCTTCAGGAGAAAGAAGAAAAGAAAAGAAAAGGCGCTTACTGCGTGTGTGTAGAGCTGGTGCAGGGCTACCAGCTGCCGCTGTGCAGTGATGCCTACACGGGGATGATGCGACACGACCCCAACTTCATCCAGCACAACGAGGAAGTGCGCCAAGCCACCGAGGTAAAGATTGACTCTCACTCTCACGAGTTCTCGTCCCCAGCTTGAACTAACAGGTGACGCGTGTATGCTCGTACGTCAGACGCTCATGCGCAGCATCATACCCGGCCTCGCCGCCGAAGTCCAGCAACTCGCGTTGCAGGAAGGCCAGCGATTCTATGCGTCTATGGTACGCCGAGAGACCTCTCTGCGCCCATCCCGTACGGGACGTTAAAAAACTCTGACGCGCATCATCCAATCCATTGTGTTGCGTGCGGTTTGACAGGCCTCGCGAGAGAACTTGAACTCGGTCCGCTTCGCTGCGCCTCGCACCTACAGGTTTGGCATGGAAATGGGCGATGACGACCAGGCTCAAGGCGGCCTCAGCGTTTCGTACGGACCACACCCTTCAGCCCTTTGCCCAACCTATTCCCATCTATTTTTATTATTAATAGTATTATTGAGTTTGGTCTCATCTCTCACGCGTCGTCGTGTGGTACTGGACGTACAGGGGCCTTCACGATCTCCTGATCGACATCCTCCATCGAATGCACTCGAGCGGGGTCAACATGCGCTACCTGGGCGTGTTGAGAGGCCACCTCGACCTTGTACCTAATCCCGACTACGAGGCCTTCTCCAAGCGCTTCCCCTGCCTCTTCAAGGGCCTCCTCTACACCGAGGTACACAGATATTTCCTTCTACATATAAATTCTTTTTTAATCTGTTGTGATCGTTGCTGACGTGGCAATGCGATGGCTGTGGTCTCTAGATGGCGGCGCGCGTGTGCAAGAACATGATTCGCGCGCTGCTGCGGGAAAAGATGCGCGAGCTCAAGGTGCCGTCGTCGGAGCCCTACAAGCAGCTCGTCGTGGACCTCTTCAACCTCTTCTCCCGCTACTCGACCCAGTCCCATCATTTCTGGACTTCGACCGAAACGCCCAACGTGCGCAAGAATCTCATCCAGCCGACCCACCCCGGCGAGCGCGGTCTCGAGTACTTCATCTACAAGGTAAACAGCGCAGTCTCATGACCGGCACGCACACGCACCACCGCACACGCACCACCACACACGCACCACCACACGCACCACCACACGCACTACCGACATGCGTTGGCTGATTTACATTCCACACAGGTGTGTAAGCAAAACCATCGATTGCGAAGGCAAAGGCGAAAACATGCGGAGGAAGGAGGAGGCGCCGGTCGAGAGGAAGACTACCTCGACAACACCAACTACTACAACAACTACGCGGACCGAGAGACGAACCCTGTCGACGAATACGACAAGGGGGAGAGCGTGGAGGACATCATTCCCTACTTGCTGCCCATGAAGTGCTGCATCCGCACCAAGTTCAGTGATATCGCCCTCGGCCCCGGCGAGTGGGACGTCAGCGACGACCGTCGCCAGCCGCGCCTGTTCCCCGGCCTCATGTTCCTCCGGTGCGCTGCAGCTCAGTCTCGGCAACACACGGCCACACACACACACACACACACACACACACACACACACACACACACACACACACACAACCACACCCGCCACTGACACCGGTGGGGCGTCCGTTCCAGGATTTGTGAGATGATGGGCATCGTGCTCAGTGACCAACCTCAGATATTCGATCTGCTCAATGGCGACCAAGGACGGGGCTACGAATTCCTGGAACAGGTACCAAATTACTACTAACTCTACTATTGCTTTTGCTATTGATATTGATATTGATAAAGTCATTTCTGCATATGAGCTCATATATACTCGTTTGGCCAGGATATCATTGACCTGTCGGTGAAGGTAAAACACATGCACCTCATCTCCTCCAGCGAGGGCTTCGCGCTCTACCAGAAGTGCCTCGAGATCGAGCGAGCGGCCAAAAGCGCCGCCGAGGAGCGAAGAGCCGGGGCCGCGACGGCGGACCAGGACCAGGGCAAGAAGGACAACGCGAGCTCTTCCGGCACCAGCGGTGCAGTTGCCGGCGGCCTCATGAAGGCCACGTTCGACGGCAAGCTGTCAATCATGGCCCGGAAGGACGCCAAAGGCAAGGAGAAGGAGAAGGAGAAGGAACGGGACAGCAACCTCAAGGAAAAGACGACGATGGGCGCGGCGGGGCGGGACAAGTCTAAGGACAGCCCGCACGCCACGACGGCGGCGACGAAGAAGGGCAGCGAGAAGCAGCGCGCGGTGCTGGACGATCGGATTCTGCTCGAGGAGCGACTCAACGACTTTCCCGTGCCGAGCTCCGCTGTACCGCTCAGCCTCGACTTG
Organism: Acanthamoeba triangularis; assembly: GCA_902749335.1. Taxonomy (NCBI): domain Eukaryota; phylum Discosea; order Longamoebia; family Acanthamoebidae; genus Acanthamoeba; species Acanthamoeba triangularis. The sequence continues at coordinate 13,550 of CACVKS010001390.1, forward strand.
AGCGGCGACACCGAGCTGGACATCACCACGACCAAGAAGATCATCCGGTGCGTCAGCCGACCGACCGACTCACGTCTTGCCGCAACCCCCAACCTCAGGCACTCACCCTATTTGTCTCGTGTCTGGCGGTCACTCAGATTGCTCATCTGCTCGCGGCGAAAGCTCGAGCTTGCGTTGCACAGCATCCCTGACTCCATCCAGACGCTCCTGCACCTGGGCAAAGGTACCGATGCACCTTTTTTTTGCCGCTTTCGTTTTTCTTTCGCTTTTCGCTCTTTGCTCACCGCACATTCGCTTTGCGCTCTTTTGTTTCCTGGGAGCGTAGTGGAGTATTGGCTCGCGCGACTGTGGGATGAAAGGGAGGAAACTCTACGACGAGACGCCTTCAAGGCGGCCTATGGCTACTACCTGCAGGGTACACGCGCGTGCTCTGATAGAGGCGTCTGCTCGACTCTGACATCCACACACACACCCCACTAGGCATCACAACGCTGCAGAAGCGTAACGAAAGGGGCGAGCGTCGACTCTTACTCCAGTCCAAGCTCGGGATGGCTCAGCTCGTGTGCGACTGGGCGACCGCCCCCGCAGACACGTACCGCTCACGACTTATTTAGTGCACTTTTTTTAGTTAGTTTTTTTTAAGTTTTTTTTTGATTGGTTTGGTTTGGCTTCTAACAAGGACGTTGTCTTGTGTGTCAGTTTGCGAGATGAGTTCAAGGAGGAGACGGAGCGGGTTCTGTGGCAGACGGCGGCGCAGGAGTATCGCGACATCCTCCTGGCGTGGCCCAACTTGGCGCCCGCCTGGCGGAGGGACGGCCAGGACGTGCTCATTCAGCTCAAGGCCGCCAAAAAGCTGCCACCAGGTATCCCGCGACCGCCTTGACTGTGTCATTACAACTCGTTTCTGACACACGACACGACCAACGACACGACACAGGAGTTGTACTGGCTACGATCATGAAGACGGAGGCTCTGTGGTACCTCCACGAGAAGGACTTAGAGGCGGGCCGTTCGTCGCCATCATATAAGAAGGCCTACAAGGACGGCGACGACGGCGAGGAAGACGACGACAAAACGCGAAAGGCGAAGAAGAAAAAGACGGAGCAGCTGGAGAAGAAGGAAAAGAAGAAAAAGAAGGACAAGGCGAGCGGCAGCCGGATCAAGAGGGGCGGGAGTAAGAAGAAGAAAAAGAACGAAGGCGACGAAGCAGACAAGGCGCAGAAGCAGCAGCAACATCAGAAGCTCGACTTTGCGTGGCGCGATCTCGAGGGCATGGCGCGACAGGCCGTCTTTGCGCTCGTCAAGAACCTGGACCGCGACGAGCTCGTCTCGCAGAGCGCGCTGCTGGGCGAGGAACGGGCCAACCGGCGGCACAACACCATGGTCGCCTTCCCCCACATCGCCGACCACCTCGCCTCGGGCCAGCTGCTCCTGTCCCGGAAGCCCAACCTTCTGTTCGACATCGCCGACCTGGCCTCGTCGACGGCCTCGCTGTCGACATCGTCAGGACTGTCGACTGCGTCACTGTCGGCGTCGTCGGCGAGCGCGTTGGTCGACAGAATGGCGGCAGCCGCAGCGGCGGCGGCCGGTGGATTCATGGAGCGCTTCGTGGGGCGCGAGGTGTTCTTCGTGTCGCCCCACGGCCGGTACCTGTGCGTGGTGCGACGCGACGGCGGTGATCCACTCGAGAGCGGGTCGGGCCGCGAAGACGCCGAGCTGATGCTGTCGACAACCGATCGTATGTGCAGCAACGCCGTCTTCCTGCTCGTCCGCGTGCGTGCCGGCGCTGACGATGGCGATGACCAAGCCGGCCAAGCTGGCGGCAACGAGAGCGCCGAGGAGCTGGTCTGCATTCGATTCGCACTCAACGGGCACTACGTGTGCACGGACGCGCAGGGCAAGCCCGCCCTCAAGCACCGCAAGGAGCTGCACAGCCGCTACGGCGCGTCGACGACCAAGTTTTGGCGCTACGACGAACTCGCCCGCGACAACCGACTCCTCTTCGGCTTCCAGACCCACTCTGACAAGGCCTACCGCGTACGCTCCTCTCTCTGCATCGCGTGTGCCGCGTGCGTGTGCGTGTGCGTGTGCGTGTGCGTGTGCGTGTGCGGTGGCGCATGTGCGCGTGTGTCGTGCTGTTTACACGTAGTTCTGTGTGGCTTGACTGCAGTCGCGCGGCTCACAGATGGAGGATGAGGCGCGGCGCACGTCGATGGAGCGGAAGCGCGGCAAGACCGTCGGATCGACGCCCGCCATAGGGCCGGGCTCCGGCGGCCCTGGCGGCGGCGGCAAGTACCTGTCGTCGTCCAAGCGCGACGGCGTCGTCTCGCTCCAGGCCGGCTGCAAGAGCAACGAGCGGTGGCGGCTCAAGCTGGTCGACCGCCACCGCGTCTTCCTCAAATCTCACAGCGCCGAGCGCTACCTCTCCGCCATCGCCAACGTGCCGCCACCGCTCGGGTCGAGCCTTCTGCCGTCGTCGTCGTCATCAGCGGCGCCACCGCAGCCGCCGCAGTCGGCCGTCGACGGCGCCGGGGGCGAACCCTTCTCCGCACCGGCGGCGCAGGCGCTCGGGTCGGTAGTGCTGATGGCCCTGAGCCAACCGCCGGCGTCGGCGCTCGCCTCGACCTCACATCTGCCCAACCACGTCTACAACACCTTCTTCATTCGGCCCAAGAAGCGACGCGGCGGCAACAATAATCACCACCCCGGCAGCGGCAACGGCGGCACCAACCGCGAACGCGACAAGGCGTCGGGCGATCGGGAGGCCGAGGGCGGTGGCGGCGGCGACGACAACAAGCTCTTCATCCATGCCTACGACGGGCGGTTCGTGGTGGTCAAGGAGTCGGGCGCCATTGCCCTCTCCGAGGACTCGCTGGGCCAGGCCTGGAAGTACACGGCCATCGTCGACGACCAGACCAAGGACTCCGTCACCGGTACGTCGTTCATCCGTGTCGTGTGCGGTGTGTGCGGTGTGTGCGGTGTGTGCGGTGTGTGCGGTGTGTGCGGTGTGTGCGGTTGACACGGGGTGGGGTGGCAAGCAGGCGGCAGGCGGGTCAAGGTGCAGTTGAAGAACACGAAGGTCAAGAAGTGGCTGCGGGTCGACGCCGCGGGCGTGGTGGTGGCGTCATCAAAGCATGACGAGGTCGAGGACAACGATGAAGAAGAGAGGAAGGAGCTCGAGAAGAAGAACAACAAGAAAAAGAAGAACAAGAAGAACAGCAGCAACAACAGCATGAAGGGCAAGGACAAGCTCAAGGAGGAGGATGAGCTCGCCAGGCCCGAGGCGGGCGGTGACGACAACAACAGCAAAGCGGCGGAGGGTGTGGCGGCGGACTTGAAGAAGACGCGGACGACGAAGGAGATCGACGCCAACGCGACGGCAGCGACAGCGACGGCGACGATGGGGAAGGAGGCCGAGTTCGGGTGGAGCGTGGTGCGACCAGCCGAGGAGGAGTGGGCCAGCATGCTCCTCCTGGCCGAGCTCTTCGCCGAACTCAACGCCGCCCACGGCTTCGACGAGGAGCGCATAGCCAAGCTCGCCGGCCTAAAATTATGAAAATTACGAAACGAAAACGAAAACTAAAACGAAACACAAATAAAAACAAAATGATTTTGACTTGGCGGGACGAAGCTAAACCTCAACCTCTCCAGTACCGTTATGGACGCAGCTACGACAACGTGGACGGGGCTGGATGACAACGTGCGCGCATGTGTGCTGGTCTACCTCGAGCCCAGCGACCTCGCCCACGTACCCCCCCTTTGTAAAACTACTGCCATAAAACATAAGTTTCAGTAAAAATCGTATGAATATATACGATATATACGATATATCATATATAGATGGGGCAAACGAGCCGGGCGATGGCGAGGGAGGCCGACGCCGACATGGT
>CACVKS010001391.1:0-10540 GCA_902749335.1 Acanthamoeba triangularis
TCATGGTGGTGGGAGGGAAGGCRCCGAGGTCACTAAGAGTGTGTTGGGGCTTTTGCTGRTTGCGGTAATGACCGCGCGCCGCGGTCAGGGAGCGCGTGAGCTCCGGCTTGTTGCCTGCGTGCAKCTCTCCTTCCATAATACTCTCTTTACTGCGGTTGTGCGGTTTGCTCGCCTTCACAGTTCGTGTGGTAGTACTCCTCAAGCGCAGACCCAACAAAATGGCGCGTCGCTGGGTTGAAATCTCCCGAGTTGTTGGTTGAGTTTTCCACGACATTCGACGGTGGAATTTGCTGCGGAATGTTCGGCTTTTTGTTTTTTTTTATTTTACCGGCAAATTTTCTCGGCCCATTCGGGCACGTGGGTTAGCTACAAAAACGAGAAGAAGAGCGAAGGAGGTAGTAAGAGCAAGCGAGAGAGTGTGTGTGTGCTGAAGATGGAAGCCGGGGTGGAGGCCAAGCGGGCGCAGATGCAGGTATTTCGCGCGACCGCCTCAGTCCCGCACCGTCTGCACCAATCGGCCATCCTTGCCCGCCCTCGAGGCTTGGCCGAAGACACAGGGCCAGACTCGTCCAGCGGGTCCGTTCCTGCAGGACTCGTTCTCGATCCCCTTCTCGCCCCCGGGCCGCCCCACGCCAGCATCGCCTCATCACAATCGAGCAGCGACGCGCTCATTGGAAATGGAATTAGCAATGAAAAGAATGAAAATGCGATGATGACGGGGGGAGCGAAGATGGCGCAGCAGAAGCGTTTGTTCGATTGCGTGCTGGTGGTGGGGGTGAATGCCGTCAAGGCTGCCGACGCATCGAAGAATCCGCCCTACGTGAAGTTCCATTTCCCCTACCCGCCGAGCTTCATGAAGGCCGTGACGCAATTCTGCTTCCCCGATTCGTGCCTCGACAAGATGAAGTCCAAGCAGGAGGAGATCTTCTCCTTCGTGCTGACCGAGTCCAACGGCGAGAAGCGCTGGGGCTACTGCCACCGCGTCTTCCCCCAATGCTTCTGCATCGTCAGCTACCTCCCCTGCTTCAGCATCTTCTCCAAAATCCTCAAAAAAGTAATCAAGCTCCACCAGAGCGCTCCTCCCGGTACACACACACCCTCCTCCTTCCATCTCTCTTCCATTCCCTCTCTCTCTCTCTCTCTCTCTACTTCTCTCTTTCATCTTTCTCATCTTTTGTGTTGCGCGTGCTCACATCTTGTGTGTGTGCGGTGTGTCAGGAATGCCGTTCAGCGCGTGCACGATGTTCCTGCGTGCGATTTACGAGCAGCCGCTGCCGCAGCCGGGCGGCACGCTGCAGTTCACGGTCGAGTACCCGGCCGCCAGCGGCGGCGCGAAGAAGGCCAAGACCGAGCACTACACCTTCCGCCGGCCGGACGACTCCGACTCGCTGCTCGACCACGTCAACTTCCGCCCGCTCGTCACCCTCCTCTCTCCCGACAACATCCTCGCCGCCTTTGCCTCGCTGCTCGTCGAACGCCGCATCATCTTCATCTCCGAACGAGTCAGCACCCTCTCCGCCTGCGTTCAGGCCTGCGTTGCGGTACAGCACACCACTCCCCCATCGTCGTCGTCGTCGTTGCTGTTGATGATGGGGCCTGGGCTCACTTCTCCTCCTTCGCCCATCAGATTTTGTATCCGTTCAGCTGGCAGCACGTGTTCATCCCGGTCCTCCCCGCCTCCCTCCTCTCCTTTTGCTGTGCCCCGATGCCCTTCGGTATGCCTCGTGCGTGTGCGTGTGCGTGTGCGTGTGCGTGTGCGTGKGCGTGKGCGTGKGCGTGGGCGTGTGCGTGTGCGTGTGCGTGTGCGTGTGCGTGTGCGTGTGCGTGTGCGTGTGCGTGTGCGTGTGCGTGTGCGGCGAGCCTCACGAGTGGGTCATGCGCGGTGCGGCACACAGTGGTGGGGGTGCTTCGGAGTAGTGTGGAAGAGCTGCAGGAGATGTCGCGCAACATGGAGGACGTGGTGATCGTGGACCTCGACGACGACCGCGTGATCCCGCCGGGCTCGCAGGACACCGACGCCGCGCTCCTGCCGCCCTTCGTGGCGCCCCTGCGCGCCACCATCGAGGACGTCAGCAAGCGGACGCGCAACCGGATGACCCTCACCAGCCTCTCCAGCAACACCAACCGCAAGGTTCGCACCTCGCCGCGCACCACCATACCACGTTTGTGGTGACGTTCAGGCTTAAGTTCGTCGTCGTCGTCGTCTCTCTCTCTCTCTCTCTCTCTGTGTGTGTGTGTGTGTGAACAGTTGTCGAAGGATAGCACGGCAGCGCTGTCGAATGCGTTCATCGGGTTCATGGTCGATTTGCTCGCGTCGTATCGAGACTACATCGTCATCTCGCCCGGTAGCGCTGGTATGACACTCTCTGCTAGTCTTCATTCCCAGATCCCACGCTCGTTGTCTCACACGTGTGTATGTGCGTGTGTGCGTGTGTGCCATGACACGCACGCAGACGAGGGCTCGTTTCCCGAATTCAATAGGGAGGGGTTTCTCGAGAATGCGGTCAAGGAGGCCCGACCGCTGCTGGAGCTCATCACCGAGACGCAGATGTTCAGCATGTTCATCGAGCAGCGCGGGGCGGCCCAAATCGACAACGGCGTGTTCGACCGCGGCATCACCGGGAAGAGCCCCGACGCGGAGAGGGCGGCGGTCAGCTCCGGGGAGGCGCGGACGTCGCAGCGGATGCGGCCGGCCCACACGCGGTTCACCATGTACGAGTACGGCAACATCACCCGAAGCGAGATCTCTGCCGTACACGAGATGCTCCGCGAACACACCGAAAAGACCAAGAAGGTAAGCGCACCACGACACATACACACGACACACACACGACACACGCACGGCGCACACGACACGCCGGAGCTAAACGGGCGTGTGGGTGTGTAGGACATAGACGAGCAGGAGAGCCTGGAGCTGCTAAGAAAATGGCGGGAGGAGGAGAAGAAGCGGAAGGAGAGCGCCACGAAGACAGAGGCGGAGGCGCCCGAGCGGAAATCGACGACCACAACGACGACGACGTCGCCGACCGCACGCGGCGGCTTCTCTTCGATCCGGGTCAGCGTCAGCAGCGACGACAACTACAGAGGCAGCACAGGCAGCCGACAAAGCTTTCTCGCCACGTCTCGCATGTTCGTCTCTCTTCGTCCCTCCCCTGCCGCCTCGTTAAATTCTCAAGGCGTCGTGTCGTGTCGTGCTCCGTGTGTGTGTGCGGTTGCAGGCCGGACCGATCAAACAGCGGGGGAAGGCAGGCGACCTGGAAGCGAGCCCACGTGTCGCCAGCGCCCTCGCCCGTATCGACGCCGCCCTCGTCGCTGTCAACGACGCCAACATCTACGCCCACGTTCCACATCCCCTCGCCCGCCTCCAGTCCATCGTCGCTGGGCCTGTCAAAGAGCAACGCCTTTGTCCGAAGCCACTCCAGGTAAACCACCCGCACGCGCGCACCACGCCATGGGTCCTGACCGCTGTCCTCCTCCTCTCTTTGCCTGTTCTATCAGCCCTGCGGGCATAAACGGCAACGGGCCAGACAGCAACGACACGGCCAGCAGCTGACGTGTTAATGTAAATCAATCCAATCGTCCCAGATGCACCCCTTATTTATCACCGACTTTAGTGGGGCGCAGCCGACGATGGTGGAATCGATGGACGTGTTGCATTCACCGGTTGCTCGTTCAGGAGGGAGGGTGGTCATCGCTTATCTGGCCCAGTAGTCGGTCCATCTCGGCCTCCAGGCGAGCCTCCTCCTTGGCGGCCACCACGCCGGGCACCAGCTCGAGCTCGAGCTCCTCTTGCTCCTTCTCGGCTTCAGTCGTTGCCACCGGCTCGGTGGTGGCCGCGGCCGCACCGCCAGCAGCTGCGGCCTGATCGCCATCGTCGTGCTGGTGGGAGGCGATGGCGAGAGCGTGTAGGGAGTCGTGGAGGAGGGTGGACACACCGTGGAAGGCGTTCTTGGTGGCGAGGGTGAGGGCCTGTCGCTTGTCGAGCTGCTCGGCGAGGATGGAGATGAGAGTCTCGCGAGCCTGGTGCGGTCGGAAGGCGTTGAGCAGGAAGTGAAGATTGACGAAGAGCTGCTCGAGATCGGCCACCTTGTCGTGGAAGGTGTACTCGTGCGGATTCGTGACCAGCGTGTTGAGCAGCTCCAGGTAGTTGTGTAGAATCGAGTGATTGAGCTTCTTGAGCTCTCGTCTGTGGTTGATCTCGCCTCGCGGGTAGAGCTGCACGCGCCCGGGGTGGTTCTCGAGGCTGTCTTCCACCTCCTGCGTGGCGAGAGGCCGTCCGAACATCGAATACGTGCCCTCGATCACCGGGGGCGGGGGCGGTGCCACCCCCGCTGCCACTCGCTCATCTGTGTAAAGCTTGAAGTAGGGTGGGGGCGGCGGAAACGCCGACACTGTTCGTGCTCCATCTCCCATCTTGAATTTGTTTTGAAATTAAATACAACCACAAAGTTTCTTTTATTTTCATTTCTTTATTTTCATCCGAAAGATGACGCGGCAGCATGTGGAGAAGAAGGTGGCTTGGTGGGGCTTTGCGCTATCGACACTGGCAGGCACATGCGCGGGGCTGGCGTCGGTGTTCGGCAAACTGGCGATGGACGGTGTATGGATCCAACGATTTGTGGAATTCTGCCACAGCACCACAACGTTGACGGCGATGGTGGATGAGTATGCAGGAGCGGCGCTCAGGGCAGCGTGCTTCGGGATGGTCTTCGTGTGCAACATGGTAATGTGGAACTTGTTTGTGAAATCGATGAACCTCTCGTCGTCCGTGACCGCCACCGTGGTGAACTCGGCCACCAACTTCTTCTCCAGCGCCCTCCTCGGCCACCTCCTCTTCTCCGAACCCCTGCCGGCGGCGTGGTGGCTCGGCTCGGCCTTCATCATCACTGGCCTCTTCTTCCTCGCCCGCGGGGACACCTCGACCACTGACGACGTAGCGCGAAGCGAGCGATCGAAGATGAAGAAGAAGAAGAAATAAATATGACTATGTACAGCGATCGGCCGTGCTTGCGTAGGCTTGCTCCCCTCCTCCTCCTCCTCCTCCTAGAGGGCGTGGTCTCGTCGAGATGGCGTAGCAAGGTACCAAAGGCCGCCCAACTGCGCACGATGCACGATGAAGGTGAGATTCTCCATCGACTAGAGAAGGGGAAGAGGAGGTGAGTAGAGAGTACAATCGCGAAGAGGTGGCAGAGTATGAACAGCCACAGGCAAATGACGAGGAAGGAGTAGCCTATGCTCTCATGCGGCTTGCTCTGTGCCGAGAGAGAGGGAGAGAGAGCACAGAGAGTGGTGTATGAGCTTCGCAGTACTTTCTACACATGGCATCATCAGTGGTAAGTAGTACCTTGTGGCCGCCAACAGGTCCGTCATCGCCGTCGTCATCAGGAGCGGGTGGGTGGTACGAGGCGCAGGTGTTGGGACATCGACGCTTGGCCTCGTCCGATCCGTCGCAGCAATCGCAGATGCCGTCGTCCACCATGCTGCTCGGCATGTGGTGCTGCTCTCCCGCGCACCAGAACCGTCCGTTCGCGCACGCGCTCGTACCTGGCGCAGCGTCAGTCAGACATAGACCACGCCAAGAGCATTATCGCCCGAAGCTCGTTGAAGCTGATGAGTGGGATGCACACCTGGCTCATCGGTGCCATCAGCACAATCGCAGTAGTCGTCGTTGATACGAGCCAGCGTCAGCTGCACGCCCGAGCCGCACGTGATGCCCGAGGCCTCCCACCGTGCCCGCTCTACATAAGATTTATTTTGTTTTGTTTTGTTTTCAGTGTGGATGACGATTATTTGATTGAAGGGAGTGCGTACGCTCAGGAGAGAGGCCACGGACAGACTTGAGAGCTGGCGGAGAGGGCGTGGGTGAGCCCTTGATGACGGGCGGGTGGTGATAATCGTCCAGGATGAGCGACCCATAAGTGGCGAGCTCGAACAGGATGAAGGACACCACAAAGGTGACCCCCACCAACACATAGATCCGGTACTGGCCCCTCAGTAGGCCTGATCTCTGCATGGTGCCGTGACCGCCAGTGGCCTCGAGCGAGACAGAAACTTTCTTCGTTTCTTTTTTATTTTCTTTTATTTTCTCTAAACATGAACCAAAAATAATCGCGGTGCTCTACTCTTGCGACTTGGAGAGGACGTACTGGCGGGCCTTCTCGCGCACGTGGCTGACAGACTCCTTGGTGCCGTGCTCCTTCTCGAACTTGAGGTAGCGCTCGAAGAAGTAGCGCATCTTCTTGGACGACAGCTGGAGGGTGGTCACCTTCTCGAACAGGTTGCGGATGGCCCCGTGGTCGCCCAGCGCGAGCTCCATGTCGATGTAGATGCCCCAGATGTCGACTCGCTTGGGGTAGTTGCTCAGGATGCCCTCGAAGATCGTCCTTCCTCGCTCCGGCGATCCGTGCTTGAACTCCATCTGCGCCATCTTCGAGATCACTCCGATGTCTGCGTTGCGCCACCATCATCATTGCCGTCGATGTCAGCCCATGACACAAGGACCCAAGGACATTTGATGCTGATGGTGATGACACAAGAAGGTGAAGCTACGTACGCTTCTTCTTGGGGAGCACCTGGAGGGCACGCTCGAGGACCTTGCGAGCGCCCTCGATGGAGTGGAGGTTCTTGAGGTGGAACTGCGAGTAGCGGAGCCAGATCTGCCAGCTGTGCTTGAACTTCTTGGTCATCGCCTTGTAGAGCTCTTCGGCCAGCTGTTGTGAACCATGGCCAACAAGAAGCAACAACCCTTCGTTAGATGACGTGGCACAGGATACAACACGCACATTAAGGCACACGACTCACCTTGTACTGCTCGCTGCGCTCGTAGATGCCGACGAGCTGCAGGTTGACGGTCTTGGGGTCGTTGTAGGTGAGAGCGCGCTGGAAGACCTGCATGAGCGACTCGTTGGAGCCGTGCTTGTTCTCCAGGTTCATCAGGGCGACCCACACGTTGAGCTTCTCCTGCTCCTCGCGGAAGTTGATCCGCTTGAGCGCCCGCTCGGCGATCTCCCTGGCCCTGTCGATCTCCGCAATCGACAGCTGTTCAAGTAGTCGTAGTAGTAGAAGAAGAACTTAGACAGAAGCACGAGGATGGAGTGGCTGTAGTGGGAGCGGTGGTGGTCGACGTGTACCTGGAAGGCCATGTACTTGATCCACAGGAAGGAGGAGTTGGGGGAGGCGAGGAGCAGCTTCTCATAGTCGTCGGCCGTCTTGGGGAGGGCCTCGGCCAGGAGCTCGTCCTCCTTGGCCGCGAGCTCCTCCTCTTCGGCGGCCTGCTGCGCCTTCTTGGCGCGCTTCTTCTTGCCCTTCTTCTCCTCGAGCTCGATCTCCTCCTCGTTCTCCTTGGCCTCGTCGTCGTCCGCCGCCTTGGCGCTCCTCTTCCTCTTCTTCGACTCGATGGGCTCCGCCTTGGTCGGCGTGGCATCGCCCCAGTCGAACCCGACCGGCGCCAGGCCCTCTACCTTCATCTCGTCACCATCTTCCTCCTCTCCCTCCTCCTCGTCGTTATCCTCCTCTTCGTCATCGTCGTCCTCCTCGGCCTCCGAGTCGCTCTTGGTCGACACGACAAGAAGATTCTCCTCGTCCTCGTCGTCGCTGTCCTGCAGCATGCCGTCCGCAGAGTCGTCAAGCTGCTGCTTCTTGGCCTTCTTGCTCTTGCGCTGCTTCTTGGGCTTGGCGGTCTCCTCGTCGCTCGAGTCGATGTCGCCCTCGAAGTGGGACGGCTTGAGCGAGACCTCGAAGCGCTGTCGCTCGGGGTCGATCTTGATCACCAGCGCCTTCACGGCGTCGCCCTCCTTGTAGTACTTGGCCGGGTGGTCGACAAAGTCGTCGGACAGCTCCGAGATGCGGCACAGGCCGGTCAGCTTGCTGCGCTTGATCTGCACCAGCAGGCTCTTCTCCTTGACGCTCTGGATCGTGGCCTTGACCTTCATTCCCTCCTTGAGGTCACCGAACGCGAGCTTCTGCGAGCCCCGCTTGCTCAGCGTCAGCTCGATCTTGGTTTCGTTCTCTGCATTTCCAGAGAGAGAGAGTGAGCAAAAGGGAAGGGGGGGGAAGGGGGAAAAGAAATGATGACGCACTCTTCCTCTTGCCGATGGCCTTGACCTTGGCCTCGACCAGCTTGCCCACGGGGAAGGCCGCGCTGATGTTCTTGACGGGCGACTTGCCGAGCTCGCGTCGCGTGATACGGCCGCTGAGCGACCTGCTGAGCGCCACAAAGACCGCGCTGGAGGAGGTCTCCGTGACGTAGCCGCGGACCATCTTGCCCACGGCGAGGTCGGCAACCGACTCGATCTCGGGGAACGCGAGTTGCTGCCGTTGTTGACCAGCGTCACGCAATGAAAGGTTAGTCCCCGCGATGCAATGAAGCAAGAGCGAGATACGGACCTCCTTGGGCACTTGCAGGTTGTTGACGCGAGAGGGACGGAGGGACAGATCGATCTTTTTGCCCTTGGCACCCAGGACGTAGCACTCCCTGATGTCGCCTTCCTTGAGGTCGGCAAGCGGGTTCTCGGTGTAGTCGTCGACGACGTCGGTGATGAACACGCGGCCGTAGGTGTGGGGCGAGAGCTGCATGTTGACGCCGACGCCTGGCAGTATCTTTGAGACGCGACCCAGAACGACGGTTCCCGGCTTGGTCTCGGTGCTCTTCTGCAGTGAGTGAGTGAGTGGTTGTGTAAGACTTCTATCACGCCCGCACGCACAACAACACACACGGGGGGGGGAGAGATGACGGGCGTACGTTGGGAACGAGTGTCAAATCGAGGGCCTTCTTCTCCGTGTCCACGTGCTTGACGTAGCACGTAACGGCGGTGCCGACCGTGTACTTCTCTGTAGGGGGGAGGCGTGGAACAAATTCGAAGAGGAAGAGAGAGAGAGAGAATAAGTGAACCGTGACGCCCTCGTGGCCAGGTGAGGGTGCAGAACACGAACCGGAGAGGTCACGGATGTCCTTGGCGCTGTCGGACATGTCCAAGATGAAGACGCGTCCCTTCAGGATGCAGGTGATGGACACCCACACACCGTCGGAGGTCACTCGGTCCACAACGCCCAGCAGTTTTTCACCCTGGTGCACAAACACACCCACCGAACGGAAGTCAGTGCACGGTCCGACGGTGCCAAGAAGAGTGCTTTCGACGCACGTACCACGCTGAGAGTCTCGAGCGTCCTGCGCGGGGCGGGTTGGCCCTCGCCGAGGGCAAGATCCGCCGGACGGAGGCTGAGATCCACGGAGCGGGAGGTGACAGGGTTCTGGTGCGAGATGGGCAGCAGCCTGTGCTTGGCCCTCAGCACCACGTCCAGCACCTTGGCCTCGATGTGGTCCCCGATCTGCGCCAACACCCAGCCCCGAATGTTTGAGCCAACTTCATGATTGGCGAATGACGTTCTACGACTGGACAAGAAGGGGGGACGTACCGCGTACTTCATCAGGGGGTTGGTGTGGCCGTTCAGCTGGGAGGTGTCGTCAGCGACCTCGGTGATGTGAACGCGGCCTGGAATCAGCAGAGGCAACAGTAAACTTTAGCGATGCGTTCGTTCATTCGCGCCAGAGCAACAAAAGCGCACCTCGGACGTGCGAGCCCAGGGAGACGTTGAGCTGGGTGGGCAGAATCGAGGTGATCTTGGCCTTGACAATGTTGCCGGCCTTCAAATCGGTGACATCGATGGCGGCTGGAAGAGGGGGAAGCCTGTTCAGTTAGCACACGATGGCCGTTAAAGTTTGGAAATAGAAGGCTCGAGAGCAACGCACCATTCTTATTCTTCATCTTTTCCTCCTTCTTCTCGACCTTGGACAGGAGCAGCAGCATACGGCCGTTGGGCGTCGAGGGAATCTGCGCGACGAGGACGGAGAGTGGCCAGAGTGAGGTTTGGCTGATGGGCAGATGGTGGGCGGAACGGTATAAACGCACCTCCTTGACGATGGCCTTGCACTTCTCATGGATGATGAACGTCGAGAAGGGGTCGGTGTGCTGGGTGTTGCAGTCCTTGGTGGCGACGTAGCCAACGTGGACGCCCGGCTTGGTCGACGGAACGGAGACGACGAGGTAGGAGCCCTTGATCAGCTCCACCCTGCTCTCCACCTCATCGCCCACCTTGAGCCCCTCGGCCTCGTCAGCCTTGCCGCCCTTGGACTTGCGCTTGGCGGTCTTCTTCGAGCCGGCAGGGAGCGCGGCGCTGACCAGCTCCGGCTGGAGCGACACGTCGACGATGTAGCGCTGCTTGTCGATGTCCAGCACCACGGCCTTGACCTTGGCCCCCTCGGTCAGCTCCTCGTTGTCGTCCTACAATCGATCGAGCGGAAAGGTGAGTGAGAACATGAAGTGGAAACCGGGGTGGCTGGGAACTGTAACACGTACGGGAATCTGGTCCTTGACGGCAAAACCGGTGACGTTGGGGTCGGCAAAGGTGAGCACGGCGCCAAAGTCCTTGAGGATCTTGATGGTAGCCTCGATGGACGAGCCGATCTCAAAGGCCGACCAGTTCACCTTCGGCTTGGGCGCGGCACCCTCGGGCTTGGAGCTGGCGATGGTCTCCTCTTCCC
>CACVKS010001392.1:0-10539 GCA_902749335.1 Acanthamoeba triangularis
GTGCCGCAGATCCGTTGCACTCTGGCCTGGCGTGTTGACTACAAGCCGGAGGAGATCACAGCTGCCGAGATCGAGGACCAATCGAAGACGGGCAAGGTACCGCATTTTAGTGGGCATGATATACTCTATTGGGCTCTGGTATTCGTTGTTCGCGAGCGATCACCTCGTAGCGCAGTTGGTGATCGGCCTGGTCTAACCCGAGCACCTCTCTCTCGCTCTCTGCCATCTTCACAAGATGTACTTCTGCTACGAGTACAGCAAACGGGGCTACCCTGTTGTGTACATGAAGCTCACCCGGGACCAGGGCAACGACAGAGTCACCAAGGTGCGCTTCTCTCTCTCTCTTCCTTAAGGGGGGGGGTAGGTCCATCGTACTGACCCGCTCACCCACCTTGGTTGTTTGCCCCCCCCCCAAACAACAACCAACAGTTGAGGTTCATGGTGTGGATGCTGGAGAATCTCATCAGCGCCATGGACGCGTCCCAAGGTGTCGAGAAAATGGCCTGGATCACTGACTTCAAGGGCACTGGAATGAGGTAACCCCCTGCCTGCCTTCCCGCGGTCTGGGGTACCACTTCACCTAACTGATCCTCGCCGTCATTGCCGTCGTCATCGTGGTCATCATCGCCATGATCTCAGGATGGCCACCATGTCGCACATCAACATCAGTCTGGATTGCCTTCACACACTCCAGAACCACTACCCCGAGGTTCGTAGTTGCTCTCCAGTAGTATCTCTGCGTCTGCTCATCGCTCACCCTCTTTCTTCATTTGTCGTCCAACAACAGCGATTGGGCATTGCGTTCGTGGTCAACCCTCCGCGCGTGTTCTCCGCCTTCTGGAAGATCCTGACCCCTTGGATGAACGAAACGACCCTCAACAAGATCAAGTTTGTTGGAGGACCCAAGGGTACCCCTTACCATCTCTCTTGTTGGCCACCTTCATCTCCCTGCACTCGGCCCACAGCCATTGGACGTCATCGCTCAACCATTCACAGACTACCCGCTCATCGCGGAGCACGTGGACAAGGCCATCTTGGAGAAGACCTACGGAGGTGAGGTGGACCGTGACTACGACCACGAAGCGTTTGTTTCCCGTACGCCGCACACTGCGTCCCCCACCACTTTACCACCACCTACCGCTACGTTCTCACCATCAATCGGCACCATCCAGGGGAGATCCGCGGTGAAGGGAAGTCGCGGAAGGAGAACTAAGGACACACCCACGCCCGCCCACCAACGCCACACCGYGCCCACCCACAGACCGCGGCCACGTCAGCAAACGAAATTTGGTCCAATAAAGAGGAAGCAGCAACGGCCGACTTTTATTTTGTTGAATTCAAGAAAATAGATCACAACGACCAACGATGAACCCCATTTACTTCTTCATCCCAAATCTTATCGGTACGAGATAGGACAGGCCACACAACGGCCAAACAACAATTCATCAACAAAAAATCGCTCGAATCAGAGAATACAACGGTGATTTTTTATCTGTAAACCAGGTTATGTGCGCATCGCGCTCGCCGTGGCGGCGTTTACGTACGCCATGACCAACCACAAGCTCTTCTTCGTGTGCTATCTCCTCTCTGAGCTGCTTGACGCCCTTGACGGCCATGCCGCTCGTTACTACAAGCAATGTACCCCTCCCGCCCTTACGCCACCTCCAATTCCGATCTAATCAAAGCAAATTCCCCTTCCGCGTTGATTACTAGCGACCAAATTCGGCGCCGTGCTTGACATGGTGACCGACAGGTGCGCACTCCCCTTCTCCCCACCACTCTCGGGGCTGGTATTCTCACTGGCCGGTCTTTCTCACTTCTTTTCGCTGGGCAGGTGCTCTACCTCGTGTCTTATCATGATCCTGGGCCTCTTCTACCCCGACTACATGCCCTTCTTCCTCTTCGCCGTTGCTCTGGACATCACCTCCCACTACGCCCACCTCTACAGGTACGCTGTGGCGCCCGTAGGCCTTCCCTTCTCCGTGAGCGCCCCGATGCAGCTCATCTTCCCTCCGCTGACGTACTCACCCCAATTGATTGGGCCTGCACAGCGCCCTCTCGCGTGGAGCCAAGAGCCACAAGGACATTGACCTTAAGAGCCAGAACTGGTTGCTCTGGGTCTACTACACCAACCGGACCGTCCTTGGGTACGGCCCCTCTCACTCCGTTGATGGCTCTGTGGGTGTGTGCGTGCGCGTCAACGAGTCGTAACAACGTTGGTACCGCCATTGTGTGCAGTGTGCTGTGCCTGTTCAACGAGATCTTCTTCCTGGGTCTCTACCTGTGCCACTTCGAGCTGGGTCCCCTGGTCGCGAACACTGGCCTGGGCGTGTGGCAGATCGTTACCCTCGTCGCGTTCCCGCTGAGCATGATCAAGCAGCTCATGAACCTCATCCAGCTGCGCCAGGCCGCCATGGACATTGCCGAGCTCGATCTGGCCGAAAGGCCCCCCAAGCGCCTGCCCAGGCGCCCGGGCACCAACAGCAAGTAGAGAGCGAGAGAGAGAAAGGGTCACACCAACCAACGAATGAATGAATAAATAGAGAGCTCTATGTTCAAAGGGTGTTTCAGGTTTCTCACAGGTCGTCGTGCTGCTCAAACCTGCACCAGACAAATTAGAACGAAGAATTGAGAACAAGAAGCGAGTGCCGGTGCTGAGGGTGTTGCGGATAGGTACCCAGAGATGTTGCTCGCCTGGTACTCCCGGGCGGGCCTGCGGACAGCCAGGAGCTCCTGCTCACCGCGTATCGGTGTCGTCTCCTCGTCCTCGCTCGACTTGCTGGGCACGTACCCGAGCAGCAGGATCCACACGAACAGGTTGTACATGGCCGATTCGTACACCCACGAGAGTGCTGTCGTGGGGGCAGACGGGTGAGCAGAGAATGGACCCGCAGAGATCAAGGGAGTAAGACCAAACAACGAGGGAGGGGGAACAGTACTGTCGCGGTTAAAGGGTCCGATGGTGCCGGTGAAGATGGCGATCACCACGGATACTACACACACCGTCGTAGGTATGGCCACGAACCCAAAGCGGACGAGCAGGTCTCTGTGCGAGGAAAGGGGGAGGTTGGACGAATGAAGTGATCAAGAGCTGGGAAGAGAGTATGCGCACCGTCGCTTGGTAATCATGGGAATGGTCATGATGAGGATGACAATCAGCCACACGAGCAGGGCGGCTGCACGCGCGAAGACACCAGAAGGAAGTCGTTGAGCATCATATAGCAGACAAGCAGGTTGCACGACGTAGCACAAGATGGTACCGTAGGCGGCAGCCACGAAGTAAAAGAGAATGAGCGGGCCAACGAGATCCTCTCGGTCGCCATAAATGGGATCCTTCGATGCGCGTATTCTTCAAACATAAACAATTAAATCAAATTGATATTTAAACACGCACACATAATACCGCGCAGGTGAGTCGACTGTTGCGCTCAACACCGAGGCCACTTGAGAATTGCATGTAAGATGGCGGGAGTGCGCAAGTAAAGGCCAGCAGTACCTGATCCACGTGAAGAACGAGATGGCGAGGATGGCGTAGATGGCCACCAAGACTGCCTTGCCCAGGCGCCAGTAGTTCCAGGCAAAGGTGAGCTCGTCCTAAGCGCGGGGGTTAGGTTTAACCAGTCGGGGGAGGTTCGGTTGCGTCAGGTGCGCGGTACCTTTCCGATCTTGTCAATGACGATGAGCCAGAAGAGCATGAGGCCGGCGATGAAAAGGACCTCGAACACGGAATTCGTGAATTCGAAGAACCAGCCACGCAGCCAAAACTCGAAGGGGAAAAGAATGTCTGTGTTACGGAAGTTAATATGTGTGTGTGTGTTGCGTTGCGTTGCGTTGCGTTGCGTTGCGTTGCGTTGCGATGCGCGATGCGACCAACGGCACGTACCATTATAAAGCAGCAGCCCAAGTACGAGGAAGAAGGCAGACTTCTGCTCGAAGGTCCACTCGGCGAACTTGGTGCCCCTCATTTTGACCACAAACACCTGTACACTCGCAGGTTCGTTCTTCCACGTTAAAAAACGTGCTCGCCTCGCAGCAATTAACTGCGAATGCGCTGGGTGAAACGCACCATCATGGCCAGCAACGCTACAAATAGGTAGGCAAGGCGCAAGCCGAGCTCCATTGTGCTGAAGGACAGGTTGTAGGTGTAAAGCTGTATACAGGCATGGGAACAAACAGGCCACACAGTGAACTGAGTTGCTGCGGTGGGTCCAAAGTTGTTGTTGTTACGTACCGAGAACTTCATATCGCCCACAAGCTCCCTCGCGCTCGATGGCGCCAGGTGCAGCTCCACACGGTACCAGGCGTAGTCGATGTACTGCATGTCCACTAGTGTGAACCTGGCCATCACAATCGTGTCAGCTCATGAGGCTGGAAGAAGCTACGTGCACTTGTGGCACTGATAAGGCGCGTACAAATCGCAGTCTCGGCGTTTCCTGTCATCACACGTGAAATCCATGTGGTGCGTGTCGTTGGCGATGATGGTCTTCCATCGGGACGGGTCCAGGTTTTCGTCGTCGGATCCAAAAATTGAGACGTTGAATTCCAAGTCCTTGTCCGTCCATGCTGTGTGTGTGGTGTGTGTATGTGTGTGTGTGTGAGAGAGAGAGACGCCATGTGCAGTCAGCCACGACGATTGTGAATGCAATGAAGCTTCCGCAGCACCGACAGAAGCAGAGACGCACTTTGGCTAGCGTTGGCGTCCCACTTGAATGGTGTAATGTCGAGCAGCCACAGCTTGTTCAGCAGCTTGAAGTCTCCAAAAGTGTGCGCCCATGTGACCTTTGGCAAACGCGTGCATTGCGGTTAGTGCACATTACGGCGCATGTAGGCACACAGGGCATGCTCGGCAAGAGGCGGGCAGCGTACCCCGTCCCGCATAAGAATGCCGGTGCACGTAGAGGCGTTCCACACATGTGACTGGCCAGGACAGCTGTAGGCATACGAATGTCGACTGTCCAGCATGTCCGGCCCTGCGCGGCGGGGAGTTGGTCGGTGTTAGGTGTGCCTCCAGTACTGCGTGCGAATAAATGGTTTTTTAAAATAAAGAAATCCATAAATAAATAAATAAATAGTTAATATTAACGGAATTATTCCAATAATAGTTTCAATAATTAAAAACTATATTGGCCACACAGGTGGGAGTAGATGCGTGCCAGTGGCGCCGAGGATGAGAGCGGCCAAGAGGAATGCCGACGCCATAACGGCAACGAGAAGAAACCACCAGCGAGGTGCCGTGTCCACCTGCATTACTCCCACCATCTCTAAAAACAGCTGTTTTCTCGCTGTGATTATTTGAGATCTCACCACCAGCTGGCTATTTTCTTTTTCAAATAAGAAACAGCTTTCGCCTTCTCTCTTCTGCGGAGAGACTTTAAGGTGGCGGAGTAGGAAATGGCGGGAAAACCGAAAAGCACAGAACGCAGCGAAGAGCGGGGAAGGCCAATTTGTCAGCCATGCCTCGTGAAATCATCACTCTGCAAGTGGGCCAATGCGGAAATCAAAGTACTGTCATGATATCTTTGCCACTCGATTGCAAGCTGCACCTTTTAGACAACAACAAAAAAACTGATACACTCGTGTTTTTTGCTTTGATTTCATTTCAATCAAGTCGGTACCGAATTTTGGAAGCGGCTGTGCGCTGAGCACGGCATCAGCAACGACGGCACGCTTGAGAGCTATGCCACTCCCGAGGCCGGAGACAGAAAGGATGTCTTCTTCTACCAGGTGTGTACAAGGCTCTCCTTTGTCCCCTCTATTGCCATTCGCGCCACGAGAGGCCGCCAAAAAAAATCTCACTTTGACGTCACTTGCTTGCAACCACTTCAGGCCGACGATGATCACTACGTTCCTCGAGCCTTGTTGCTGGATTTGGAACCAGGAGTGATTAACGGGATTCGGTCGCAGTACAAGAATCTCTACAACGAAGAGAACGTGTTTATTTCCTCGGACGGAGGCGGAGCTGGCAACAACTGGGCTCGGGGTGCGTAGAAGCTCTCTCTCTCTCCCCCCTCCCAATTACCTGACCTGGCTTTTCTCTTGTTGAGCCAACAAGAGCGCATGAGAGCCCCCATACCTCCTCTCTCGCCCTTCCTGACCCAATTGTGGCACCACTCGAGTGCAGGCTACAACCTGGCCGAAAGCGTTTACGAAGACATCATGGAGATGCTAGACCGCGAAGCCGATGGAAGCGACTCTTTGGAGGTGAGTACAAATTGCGCGCCTACGAGGCTGATAGTGCTTGTCTTGATCTCTCTCCTGCGGCTCTCGCTTGCCGACATTTGCTGTAGATCTGACGCTCATAAACCACTTGCACACCGCCGCCACCTCTTCCAGGGCTTCACGCTGTGCCACTCGATTGCAGGAGGCACCGGCTCTGGAATGGGCAGCTACTTGCTTGAGCGCCTAAGCGACCGCTATCCGAAGAAGCTCATTCAAACCTACAGCGTGTTCCCTGATCCGCGCGCCGGCGACGTCGTGGTGCAGCCGTACAACTCGCTGCTCACTCTCAAGCGGCTTATCCTCCATGCTGATTCGGTTGTGGTCCTGGACAACACCGCGCTCAACCGCGTGGCCACAGAGCGACTTCGCATCGAACAACCCACCTTCGCTCATACCAACGCTCTGGTACAGCACGAGCTGCACTGACACCCCTTTGGCCTCTGCTCTTTGTTCGTGGAAACCACGTATGCGCACTCACTCGCTCTTCAGGTATCGACAGTAATGGCTGCTTCAACCACCACGCTTCGTTATCCCGGCTACATGAACAACAACCTTGTCAGCATTGTTGCCTCGCTCGTGCCCACTCCTCGATGCCACTTCCTGATGACTGGTTACACGCCTATCACCATCGACCAGCAGCAACAGGGTAGATCCATCTTTACCTCCCTCCTCTTTTTGGCTTCGGCCGTCTTGAAGTGCCACGAAGCCCCTTAACCCAAATGTTTTTTCTAGTTGCCGGTTGTGCTGGCACGGTGGCTGACGATCCCTTACCCCTCTTTCCACTCTCCCCTTTCTTCACAGTTGGCGTGCGCAAAACGAGCGTACTGGATGTCATGACGCGCTTGCTTCATCCGAAGAACCTCATGGTCTCGGCGGACACCAGGAAGGGTTGCTATTTATCGCTACTCAACATTATTCAAGGCGAAGTCGATCCTCTCCAGGTACACGAGGCGCTCAACAGGATTCAGTCCAGAAAGCTCGTCAAGTTCATGCCCTGGGGGCCGTCCAGCATTCAGGTATTGCTCGGGATATGCGTGCTCGTGTCGTGTTGGTGTCCAATGATGACCTCTTCGTAAACTCACACACGGTTCGTTCGCGGGAGGTACAGGTAGCGCTGAGCAAGAAGTCTCCCTACATCAAGTCGCAAAATCGGGTCAGCGGTCTCATGTTGGCCAATCACACCAGCATTACCTCGGTAACTTGCTCCCTCGTCGTCCTCTTCCGAGTTCTTTGCACAAAGGAGAGCTGATCACCGTTTCTCTCTCTCTCTCTCTCTCTCCAACGCAGCTGTTTGAGGTCATCCTCAAGCAGTACAAGCAGCTGCGAAGCCGCGGTGCCTACCTGCAAAACTACACCAAGGAGCACCCCATGTTCGAGAACAGCTTCGAAGAGTTCGATGTATCTGCGTACGGTCGCGCCCACCCTGTGCAGCGTTTTCGAGCTTCAAGAGTCGAGGCGCTTAACCATCTCCTCTCCTCGCGCAGGGCTGTGGTGCAAGAGCTCACCGAGGAGTACGCGGCCAGCGAACGCGAAGATTACGCCAAGTGGGGCCAACCCTGATCCTGATGACGACAGCTCCTCACCCCGAAGAGGAGGCGCAATCTGTACAGAAAACAAAAAGAGAAGAAAGAAAAAGAAGCCCGAAAAGGTGAAAAAATTGATTTGTTATTTGACCAGAAGAGATGGAGGACAAAACACCAGCGGGGGCGTCGTCTCTGTCCTCGACAGAGCGCAAGCTAAAGGAGGCGCTTGAGGATTTGTCAGAGGTGGAAGGCTTGGTGTATGCCATTTCAGGTTTGAGCCCTCTTTGCTTCTTCCATGCTCAGAGCTGACGATGATTTGTTCATTTGGGGGGGGGGGTGCGCAGGAGCCTGTAGTGAGCATTTCCTTGCCGATGCGTCACAGCGCATGCTACTTCTAGCTCCCCAGATCAAAGCCCTCGCAACCTGCCCTCACGTCGCTCACCCTTTGTGCCTGCCTCTGCTGGTTTCAACCTCCTCTTCGCGCTTGAGTGTGCACCCTCTTTTGTATAGAGAGAGAGAGAGAGAGAGAGAGCTATCTTTATTGACCACGGTTGGCGCATGCAGGAGGAGTTGAAGAGTAGGGCCGCACGCGTGTCGCAGGAGTACACACGGAGGTCTGAACAATACAAACGATCGGTGCTGGCGCCGCCCGAACCAGCAAAGCCAACAACTGCACCTCCGCCGGTGGTACGATTCCTGCGGCTGTGGCGCAGCATCTGATGACCAACCCGCAACGGAATGCGCAGGAAGGAAAGAAGAAGGGCCAAGTTACGCCTACTCAGCAGGTTGTTGGCGATGACGAGGCAGCGGCAGCTGCGGCGAAGCGGCTACGTAACATGGCTCTGTTCGAACAAGCCGTGGTGAAGAATAATGTCCAGAAGAATGGTAACCGTTTTGCCCCCTTTCTCACCTACCCCATGCGCCACTCACGAGTGAGGCCGATGCTGCGAACGCACATTGCCTCCATTCGTGTGTATAGAGGTAAGGGCCAAGAGAAGAAGCATTGGGATGGAGTTTGCCACTTCCGAGCTCAAGAAGGCAGAAAAACCAGTGGTCGACAGAGACTACCCTCCTCCCATCACGCCACACAAGAGTAAACCTCAGCGGCCACCTTTTGGTACGCGTATCTCGACCCGTCGAGCGGAAGGTTTGGGCATTGGTCACCACGCTGTGGCAGCCTTTATTCACCACAACGTTCCTGTGCGTGCATATTGCAGATGCATCCCGCGAATTCTTTGCCAATGGGAAGCTGCAGGTGGAGCAGCAGCTCGCCGATGGGTTCTATGACCTGGGTTTTGTCGGCTCTCGTACGCCTTTGCTCGTCAACTTAGCATCGCGCGCGAATTGTTGATATCAGCCTCAACCTCTCATCCTTCGTTGGTGCCGGCACACCACCACAGGACAGTCCACACAAGGACTTCCAGCCTTGGAGGCAGTCAAAAAGCGGTCACTTGCCAGTGGCGAGGAAGAAGTGGTCCTTATCGACAGGCGTCACGATACTCGGCTGGCTTTCCTGGTTTTTCCCCCTCCGCTAACTGTGATCGATGAACTCTTCCACCAACGTTGTCGTGTACCCATCAGGCGGCGGAAGCGGAACGATTTTGCGGTTTCATCCCTGACACCGAGCTACGGGCCAAGATGCTGTCATTGTTTGTATCCAACGCAATGGTACGCATCAGTATATCCAGCGGCCATGGATTGGTACTCATTTATCTGGCTCTCTCTTTTTCTCTCTCCACTGGCCCAACAACAGGGCGGTTCTCGCATCGATAGTAACCATGCGCCACTGTCTCAACTACACTCGGAAGATGTCCAGCGTTTGGTGGAGAAAGATACCAACGTATTGGCGATTGGAGAAATGGCCCACGGTGGACTCAGGCATCGTGCGCTTCTTTTCAAGGTTCACGATACATCCTGGCCTCGCCATCAAACAGTTGTGCCTCACGCTGTATCTCCCGCTCCAGTACCTTGCCGACTTGTTGGGAGTGGCGTCTGAGCTGGTGCGTTCAGTTGAGGTTCCTGGCGTTTATTGGAATATCGTACGTTTTTTCTTGCCTACTAGTGCGCTGCACGTGATAGGTCGCCGCAACCTCACTCTTCTCTCAATCCTCCCCTCTCCGCGGAAGCACAGGTCGAGTTGGAGAAGAAGCGCTTCCTAGTGGATGTGATGCACCGTCCTGCCACATTGTGCCCACTTCATTCGCTTGGTTACTATGCTTACACGCGCATGTACGAGCTCTCCACGTGTTCTTCATATGAACTCTTTTGTTTGTCAGCTGAGCGTAGGCCCTTATCTCCTTCTATTTGCGTGCGCGCCTTCTAGCACGCCACCAGCAACCCACCCGAGGTCGGGCACGCAACTCGAGCCACACGCTCACGAATCCCTGCTAAGCTACGAGCCCGACGCGCTGTCATCAGTCACCGCCAGCAAGCCCGGTGTGCGGGCAGGCTACCGCTGGGTTCTCCCGCAGGACTTGAGTAGGGCTCAGCTTGTGCTTCTCGATAAGCTGGGCAGTGGGGTACATATCGTGCATGCATGTGCGTGTTGCGACAGTGCGTGTGAGTTGAGAGACAGTCGCACGCTTGGTGTCGTGTGAAGCTTATACTGACTGGAATCCCATGATCATAACATGGGACTCAGGGATGTGCCTCCGTGTGGCGCTGCAAATTGGGCGGTTTCACATGTGCTGTCAAGATCATCAACACCGAGACTATGAGCAAGTCATGTTCGTCCCCCTTGTCCATTCTGCCCCCCCCCCTCTCCCTTCGTCTTTGTAGGGTTGGCGCACTTCGTGAC
>CACVKS010001393.1:0-10526 GCA_902749335.1 Acanthamoeba triangularis
AGCTGTAGGAACGAGACATTGGGCGTGTGCTGTTGGTGATACGAGACATTGGGCGTGTGCTGTTGGTGATAACAAATAGAATGCTCAAGGTGGGTTGGGCTTTGTGGGGATGCCAAACTCCCTTGCCCCGTATCTCCTAGATGGGTGTCATTCATTCCATTTTATTTTGTTATTGGTAGAATTAGCCAAAGTGCCACGTCAGCACAGCAGCAGCCAGCTAGTCGGTTAACCAGTGGTGGTTTGCTGGTTTAACCACGGTTAACCAAACGACAGCGTTACACATGCCCCTGCGCCGGTCCCCTAGAGCCCATTGACCGCCGAGCGCACAGCCGCAAGGTGGCTGCGGGCGGGGGTTGCCTTAGGGGTGGTAGCGCGGCTTGTGGTGGTGTGCTACGCGCAGTGGCGCGTGAGAGTTGTGAGTACAGCCATCAGACAAGCTCAGAGCTTTCTTGGAGGGAGATACTGGCGGCATTATGAACGAGAAACGGAAAGAAGACGATGTCAGACTCCGGCCTTGATGGCCTGTCGCCCTTAGGGCAAAGGCCCAAAGCAGTGAGCGACGTGAGCTGGTGCCACGTGGATTAAGGCCGCGTCCTGGTAAATGGGAAATCGCGCGGGAATTTACGCTTCTGACGGTTTTGGACCAATCCCCGACTTTCGTGGTCTACGATACTTCGCATTCCGGCCCAAATTTCTGGCTTCAACACGGTTCTCGGCATTTACCAGGACGCGGCCTTAAGTCTAAAGTGATCGAGGGGAGGCAGGGGAGCAGAGCTTTCGGTGGAACGGTCAGTTTATAGCTAGCAAGCGCCAAGCGAAGAGTCCGAACGAGAGCAGGGAGGAGATCGAGTCCCTGAACACGCGCAGACGTATTCACGCAAGCGAACTGGCAGAGCCTGTTTTTGTGTGCGTTGACTGTGCAGCCCTCCGGGTCATCTGTAGATGTCGGTGTTGCGGAAGGAGGAGTTGTCCCTGATCGAGTCGTCGTGGCACTTGTACTCCATTGGCGTGTTGGGCGGCAGGTTGAGCACCGTTTTGAGTGTTTCGCTGTTGTGTTGGTAGCGATGTTGTATCAGTCAAGTGTAGGCTGATCCACGCAGCAGCACACGAAGCCAAGCAAGAACTCGTACTGGATCTTGAGCCTGGCCTGCTTGTTGTCGGCGCTCTTGTTCCACACAGAGAGGATATCCTCGTTAAACCGGATCGAGCAGACGATGCCGCAGATCTCGTCACCCACCTGGAATTGCTCCCCCACGATCGCCAGCAGCTGCACAGCACGCACCACCCAAAGCAATGAGCGCGATCGGTCGGCAAGGGAGTACCATTGCATGAGAGCTGTGGAGGCGAGGGTGAAGGTGCGCACCAGGTCTTCCCAGTACTTCGTGGCCAGGCCCTTCTTCAAGCGGATTATCCACTTGCCACCTCGCTTGTTTGCGTCGTCCTGAGCGGCCAGCACCACGATTTCGCGTGCAGGAGGATGAGATCGAGAAAAATCGCGAGGGAAAGCGAGCAGGAGCGAGGTACCTCCCACATGGGCTTGATGCCCTCCTTGAATAGATGGTAATCTGATGTGTTGGGCAGATCGTGCGGCCGCACGAGGTGGTTGTAGTATTTCCAGAAGCCCTCAATCTTATAAGTAACAAGCACCGGTGCAGAAATGAGGCAACCACACATCATTAGTTTAAATTACGGCTTAACAATTTGCGGTACATGACGAGGGCGGGGGGGTACCGATCTAAAGCCACCGATTCTCTTGATGGCATTGGCGTAGTTCTCCTGGCTACGGGCTCCCGAACGGCGAACGAACCAAAAAGTGTAGCCAGAGGAAAGGAAGTGGCCGCCCTCAGGGTCCACGCCGGCAGGGATGGACCATTTCTTCTGTACATCGGGCTTCGACGAATCGGACGCCGCCTCCAGCGCCTCATCGAATTTCTCTAGCTCGCCATCGGAAAACCCCACGTCGTCTCGCCTGCCGCCGTTCGAGCCCCTTCGCCCCATCGAGCTCTCCTGCTTGATCTCTTCCATTTGTTGTTCAGATTATTCTAATAATTGTTTTCCCTTTTCTCGGTTTTCGTTTTCCGCCACAGACACAAGATGAGAGGACCCAAGGTGGCCCGCATTGTTGGAGTCGGCATGACGCCCCTCGGCAAACACAACAAGAAGCCTTCCACGCTCATGCGGTTTCTTGCCTTTCCCATCTGCTTGTGACATTGACGTTGTATTTTTTACAAATTGGATTCCCTTCCTCAACGACAGCAATGCGCTGGAGCTCGCGCTGGGCGATGCGGGTATGACGCTACGGCAGCTGGACGGGCTCGTTGCCATCCCCTCTCTGGCCGATCCCCACTTTGTACGCAACCCTCCGCATCACTGTTATTGCACCCTCGTGTTCACGGCCGTGTGTGCCCGCCACGTTGTTAGATGGAGGCGCACTTCCTGGGCACGCAGATGGGCCTCTTGCCCAACAAGGAACGCGACGTCATCGTGCGGACCATCGACACTGGCGGGTGAAGTGCTGCCTCTGCCCTGCAGTTTGAGAAGATGAGGAGGAGATGAAGAGCTGACACCACTCCACCCCAGCGCCGGGCCTGTGACCGGCCTGCTGGAGGCAGCGCGTATGATCAAGATGGACTGGTGCGAGACGGTGGCAGTGGTGGCCGGCGACGCCGTGTGTTCGCTGTCCAAGGAAGAGTTCCTTCGTAGGGCAGACCAGGTTCGGTGGCGCCTCGCCCTCTCTCCCCCCTCTGCCCCGTCTCCATCCCCGGTGCTGCCGGCCTGCAGAGTGGGCGGTGACATTCGTGTTTCGCGCTGCCGTGTTCTAGACTTGTCAAGATCCCGATGGCGAGCTGCAGAGTCCGGTCATTCCTAACGGCTACGACAGGATCGCGCAGTGGTAAACATTCCTCGAGTCGCACGCACGCAGGCAATATGGCACTGTGTGACGCTTGGCAACACACACAGGCAAATGAGAACATACGGCATCACGCGAGAGCAGTTGGCCATGTGCTCGGTGCTCATGAGCATGCAGGCCGCGAGGCACCCCTACGCCGTCACCCAAAGGCAAGTCCCAGTCCTGTTCTCCCGCTGGTGCCGACTTCGGCCGCAGTGGCAATGACTGACGGTTTTTCCCGGTCACAGGGTGCGGAGTCTCGAAGAGGTGTTGGCCTCGCCTCCCATCGGCAAGGTGACCAACCTACTCGAGGTACGAACCCACCTCTCTCCCCGCTCTCGCACCCGTGGCCACTGCCCTCACACCGAGCGACGTTACAGTGTGCGCGTCGAGCCGACGGTGGCGCTGCGATCGTTCTCGCCTCTTCGAGGTTGCGCTCCCTGCTTCTTGCTCACTTGCATCTTGTAGTTGTTGTTGATGATGATGGTGATGATGACGATGACGACGATCATTTGATGTTGTGGGACGCTAGCGCTATTGGCTGTGCGGGTTCCAAGGAGAGGCGCTCACACACAGTGCGCAAACCATGTCAACAGGTGGCTTGAGCGCAATGGCTATGGTAAGCGGAAGGGCGTGGTGGTCTTGGGCGGAGGAGAGGGCAGCGGCCCGCTCTACCCTCCGCCCGTCATCGATGAGGACATGTTCACCGCCGACATCGCCGCCGAGCTCGGTACTCTCTCACCGCCTTCTACATCGTGTGTGTGTGTGTGTGTGTGTGAGCGCTACGTATATTGACTGGAGTGGACCGATAGCGTTCAACGAGGCGCAGATCGGACCCAACGACATCGACTTCTTCGGGCTGTACGATTGTTTCCCCATCTGTTTCATCCGCGCCATCGAAGCCGTCGGCTTGGCCAAGAAGGGTACGGCCACCGCCTCCAAGCCACGCCTTTTTCGCTCAAACTGACCCTAACCCCGCGCTCACACGCGCACACAGGCGAGGGTGGTGCGTGGGTCGAACAGAAGTATTACCAGCTCTTGAAGGAGATCCAAGACAAGGGCGGCAACGACAACCGAGACCCCAACAATTTCCCCATCAACACCCACGGTGGTCTGCTTGCCTTTGGCGCTCCTTGGGAGGTGCGTGTCGTGTGTGCTCTATGTTGTTATTGTTATCGTTGTTGTTCTTGTTCATTATTAACTGGACATTCTGGACAGGCGCCAGCGATGTACAATGTGATCGAAGCCGTGGAGCAGCTGCGTGGACGAGCGGGCAGCCGACAGGTGCGAAACGCGAAGCGTGCGCTGGTCTACGCCAACGGAGGCATCTTCTCTGCCAGCTCCATCGCACTCCTCGGCGTTGGGCACATGTGAACACGTACGCCGCACACGCACCACCGCACACGCACACAGAGAGAACTAACCCTTGGCCGCGGCAGTGGTGTGGGAAAGGAAATAGGAGGTGCTATGCGCGCCTCGCAAATATTCAACGGTCACCGGACCAGCGGTGGTCGATAATGGGGGGAGGGGGACAGCTTAGTTGTCCTCCTTCTTCTGGTCGTGATGCTTCTTGGGGCACACCTTGACGCACTTCCAGTACCACTCCTTCTCCTCCTCGCAGGGCTTAGGCGGCTTCTCGGTGGTGCAGTCGTGCTTCTTGGTGGTGGTGGTGCAGTCGTGCTTCTTGGTAGTGGTGGTGCAGTCATGCTTCTTGGTGGTGGTGCAGTCGTGCTTCTTGGTGGTGGTGGTGCAGTCGTCATGAGGCCTCTTCTTCCTGTAATCGTCGTCTTCGTCCCTGTATCCGCGGGCGTCGCCCTCATCACGCCACCCGCCGGCAGAGTCGCCCCCGCGGTGGCCCGAATCAGCTGCCCCCACATCACCATCAGGACCAAGTGGTATCACAGGGACTCTTGACAGCGGAGATAGAGCTGGGCATACCGTGAGCACCGATGACGGCGAGAGCAAGCAGGGCGCACACGAGCAGCAACAAGATGGACAGCTTCATGGTTGGCTTATGGTATGTTGGTTATGTAGAGCTTGTGGGTGTGAAGACGAGGGAGAGCTGATGAAGTAAGCGGCCGCTCCCCCGAGAGCTTTAAACAAAGCGGTGAGAGCTGGTGTCCGCTCTCCCGACCAATAGCGCAGAGTTTTGTTGAACACCTGCGCCCAATGACAACCCGCCGGCGGTGTCGCACTTGGCGCTGTTCAGTTATCCAAATCGGGGCTGTCGCCCCCATCTGTGCAGTGGCCCACTGCCGCGTGAGGCTGGGGATCAAGTCTTGCAGGATACAATTCATTCTCTTCACAACAACAATCAACAACTGCAAGGAGAATGAAGGCGAAGCGGAAGAACAGAACTCATATAACAAGAGAGGGTCGTCGGGATAAGGATAGGGAGGACGGGGAGGACTGGGTCTAGATCTACTGCGCCGGTCGCGTATTGTGGCCCCCAAGTGTCTGCAGGTGCTTGGCCTGCGAATAGAGCTGCACCGCAAAGTCGGTCACGATCTGTAATGGCAATGACGGTGGAAAGGTCAGATCTATCCGATTGGGCAAAGCGGCTTCCCGGGGTCGGGCGAACTGTACGTACCTGGTGAAGGGAGGCGAAGAGCGGAGCCGGTAGGAGAGTCTTCCGTCGGGCAAGAAAGGTGGGAAGGAGCACTGCCACCTTGTGCATGTACATGGCTCGCTGTTCGATCGGATGAACCATCAACGCATCTGTGCGTGTGTGAGTGTGGTTTGTGAGCATTCCAGGAGTGATTGCAGGAGGTGAACGGAGCTCATGGTTCGTACCGCTGACCTCGTGGAGCACGCTTTTCTCAATTTGCAGTAGTCGGTGGCACACAGATTCGTAGAAGAAGAGACCCTAGGTGCGCATAGGAGTCAGGCGAGCCAGCGACGAAGGCCTAAAACCAGTTGTACACCGGTGGACGGACGTACCAAAAAGTTGTTCGCCACATACTCCCAGAACCGGTCGATGTCGAGCTGCAGTCCCTCCAAGTTGCACGCCAGCACGTTCTTGAACAGGTTCGCGTAGTAGAACCGGCACATGGAAGTGAGCGCGGCCACTGTCACTCCAACAAAACATGAGGAACTAGCGAGCTGCTGCCTTGTGGCGATGTGGATGGGTGTACCTTCAGAGTAGTGAGGCGCGTCGTTGGTGTCGGGCGAGACGCCTTGATCAAAATTGATGGGAGTGTTGAGCTGGCGTTCGCGTACCAGTGTCGTCACCAGAGTCCGTGGAGCTGTTTGCTGAACTGCGTGGAAGGGACCACTGCGGCTGGCCGCCAACGCTCCTCGATTGCCGCTGTTGCCGCTGCCCCGGGGGCTGGGCTTCTCCGTCCGCATGGTCGACAGCGGGCTCGCCACTGTCACCTGAAAGCCGTACTGGGGGAAGCTCGGTGAGGAAGTGGACATCTCCACCGCCGCAGATGTAGCGTCGGCTGAGTCGTATACATCCCAGCCCCCGCTTGGGTGATAGTGGGCCGCCGAGGGGTGGAAGCCTGTGTCGACGCCGGAAGCCGACCGCGGACGAGGGGGCGGGCGGCTGGTCGGCGGCGACCCAACCACAGCCACTGGTGTGTGCGAGGCGGAGAAGGAGAAGGGCGGCGGCTGGTACTGGAGGAAGTGGGCCGTGGCAGGGATTGGATAGAACTCGGCCGACAGTGACTGTTGCATTCGAGGAGCCGGGGAAGAGGTTCGCTGCTGCTGTAGAGGCGTCTGGCCGACGCTGTTTACGCCTTGAGACCTCGAGGGAAACACGGTAGACACCCGGTTATGCCAGGCCGCATCGAGGGTGGGTTGGTGCAGCTCGACCGCGGTTTCTTCCATCGAATCGCTGCCTACACTGGTCATCTCCTCCGAGCTGTCCCCTTTTTCCACCCTCTCCTCCACCCTGCGACACCGGATCAGTTTGATGTAACCTCCTTGCTCTCATCTTTCAGGGCCTAGCGGACCCGGAGAGGGGTAGGAGGGAGATGGCGTGTACCTCGCCCATTCAGCAATGCTGTCGAAGGTAGCTCGGGGAGGAATGAAAGCGAAGCGGTTTGGGGGATGAGGGAGGTCGGGCTCTATGGCCGGGGTGGTAAGCCTCCAGCTGCCGTCATCGCCTGCGTGCTCGGACCTGGCCAAGCTCGTCATCCACGAAGGCGCGCCGGAGCGCTGCGCCATCGTTGGCGACGAGAACGTGGGTGACTCGCTGCCGTAAGGCTGCAGATGAGCCGGTACACCGTACTGGAGATGAAGAGGCTCAGGCTGGGGCTGGGGCTGGGGCACCAACTGCTGTCGGCGTACTTCACCCTCCACTTGGTGATGTCGTTGCGCCTTCCGTGGCCCGGCATCAGCCAGGACTGGACTGGACAGATCAGGAGTCACCGGCATAGTGAACCCGCTCGAGGTGGAGGCCGTGACTGCAGTGAAGGAGTGCGTGGGAGGGCTTGAGGGCGACATCAGTTCGCTGGCGCCGTCGTCGGGGGCCAATCGGATGGGGACTGCTCGCTTTCGCAGGCCAGAGTACATGTGCAGCGCGTGACCTCGTGGTCCCCTTCGGTTAGAGGCCACCGAAGGAAAGGCCCTCCGTACGAGCTTGCCAAACGCAGGGCCTGGTCGATGACCACGTGCGCACCGGGTTACCATGAAGGAGCTGCGGTCAGCGAAGCGCAAACAAGACCAGCACCTTCGCGTACTGCATGTAGCGCAAACGCTATCAGGTGTCGTACCAGTGGTGGGCTGCAGGCGTTCGTGATGGCACATGACCAAATAGTCGTGATAGACTGAGGCCTGGCAGAACACCAGATATGCGGATGCGGAGGCAGGTGAGTAGTGGGAGTAGTAAGGAGAAGGTGGCGTAACACGCACTTTACTAATGCAGCCGGTGGTCTCCTCCAGCTCATAGTTCTCCTTCAACCTTTTCGGTAGGTGGCCCAGATGAGGGTCGGGGGTGGGGTGGTAGTGGGCTGAGGTCAGTTCCCTGGCGTTTGTTTCCCAGCGCGTGGGCCAGGTGGTGATCCCACGTGGTCCCAGACGATCGCAGGCTAGGAAGAGACGTACCAGATCACGATCTCTTCACCATGCTTCTTGCGAGCCTGGACGTGCTCCGCCATGAAGGGAGCAGCCCTCCTCTTGGTGCCTTCAAGGCGCTGGCTGCGGGTGGTGGTCGGGGCGGATGCCGAGCTGAGTGTAGTGAGCTTCCCAGTCCTTTGGTGGGGCAAGCGACCACGAGGAAGTGGAAGAGACGAGAAGGCCAGCGATCGCTGCCTCTTGGAGAGGGGAGGACTCGGCTGCCTGACGTGTACCGATCTGCTACGTCTTTTGAAGTTTGAAGCTGGTTGAAGGCAATGGTGGGCTGAAGTTCAAACCGTTTGCAGATTGTAGAGCGCCGCCTGTCCACTGCAGCTTTGCTGGCCTCTCTCCTTTCTTTTACTCTCACGCAACCTGCCAACTCGTTCTACACTGCTCGGTCTTCTGCCCTCTGAGCTCAAAAATGGTCAAAGGTACAGCTCCTACTTGGGAACAGCGGTCCGCCTTCACCAAGTGCGCTCCTCTTGCCGCGCGGTTGCTGCACAACATTTCTTTCGTTCGCAGTTGCAGCCCTTAGAGTGTAATAATAGTACTGTGACCAGGCACACCCTCAAAACGCCCCTTCTCCAAACTCGGGTGGCCCTACCATTCTAGCGCCTCTCGCCCATCCCTTTGCCGTCGGTCACTAGTTACAAGGCTACGCGGTGGTGACGGATTAGGGTTTTGCCTTTTTCCCTTTCCCGACTAGGCCCGTAACCAACCACTGACGCCCCTTCAGTTGAGTGTGTCGATGTTGTGATCGCGACATGTTTATCACCCCTCTCGTTGTTTGGTTGTATTTTCAGAGCAAGTCGCTCGACACAATCGACAGTAACGCATTCCACACGTCAGCTTGCTGAGCTCAGTAGGCGAGATAGCGGAGGAGGTAGGTCACGACGCCGAGAACGACAGAGGAGCAGACGCCAATGGCCAGGAAGCGCACGATGGTGTCGGCCTTCTGCTCGAGCTTCTCGACCTGCGAGGGCAGGGTGAAGATGAACCGGATGAGCGGCGCAATGATGCTGCTGTCGAGGAACCTCGACATTGGAATCGGTTTCCAGAGGCTCTGCGTCTTGGGCGACCCATACATGGCCATCGGAATGAACTGAAAACCGAAAGCGCCGACCGGTCACAGTTTAGCAACTCGAAGCGGCGATGAAAACGAAGCACGTCGGCAAGCGAAGGACGAAGTGAAGGAGAGAGAAAGAGAGTAGTACCATAGGGAACAGCAACGACACAAGCGAGTAGCTGATAATGTACTCGAAGAAGAAGGTGGCCAACGTAATCGGCAGCCCTGTGTACGGCATAACGGAAGGAACAAAGGAGAACATTAGCAGTAACCCAGCAGCAGCCAGAGGGACCGCGGCCTTACCGAAACCGATGAAGTAGAGCCAGCGCGTTTCGCAATAGCTTATCTTCTTGTGGAGGCTCCATTTCTGCGTTTTCAGGCGTAACCCGGAGGGGGATACGTGGTCACGAAGGCGACAGTGACCATTGGCGGGAGAATAGCGGGCCGGCGTACCTGATTGCCCCACTTGTAGTCAAAACAGTAGACGGCGTTGAGCCAGCACAGGCACATGAAATAGAAGGGCGGCCCAACTATGAGTTGTGGATAGAAAGTGAGGACTGGTGCACCAAAACCCAAACGTCAACCGAAGTATAGTCACCATACCAATCGGAACGAATTTACAGAGGAAGTTGAGCAAGTTGAAGACGCCGAAGATGACTTGCCAGTAGATGATCTGAGCAATCGTGTCTGACAGACTGCTCACATGTGGCACACGCGTTGCGTAATTACAGTAAGCGATTCGGAGCGCCTAAGTAAGGAGAAGAAGTAAGATGAGCGTACGGTTTGGAGGCCTTCTGAACGGTCTTGCCCCGTCTAATGTAGAGATAGAGGGAGAATGCTCCGTTGCCGACTTCTTGTGACCATTGCATGTTCAGCACCACGGACAGGACGTAGATCGGACCCACCCACAGAACCTACGGCAAGACAAGCGAGAGATGGTGATGAGCGTCGCAGTATGAGAAGGACTGAGCGAGGGAGAAGCGGATGCGTTGCGTACCAAGAAGGAGGTCTTGAGCAGGAACTCCATAATTTGTACAAGCACGAGCGTGAAGCCGGAGTGCTCCTTGAAGTTGAGCATGGAGTGGAAGTGGGGCTCGAAGAGGTATTTAAAAAGAATGTACATGAAGAGGAGCAGCGGTCCGTTCAAGATGAGCGTGTCGATGATGTGGTTGTAGACCCTGTTGGATTTCTGTGGCGCGTGTCAACATACATAAGCGTAAGGAGAACGCGACGACGTGAAGGGAGAAGGCGAATTCTGGTACCTGGATGGAGATGGTGGCGTGCTTGACTCGAAGCGAATCTCGCAAGCCGTAGAAGATGGAGGAGGAGAGCTCCTTGGCGGCGAGACTGCCCACCTCCAGCCGCTCCTTGAAGGAATTGGCCTGCATGTTCTTGAGCTTATTTTGAATGGCCTCCATCTTCTCTTTCTCCTCTTTGTCTTCCTCCTCCGTCCGCTTGATGATCTCCTTCAACTCCATCACTTCTTCGTCGGCGGGTATGCGCGCGCTC
>CACVKS010001394.1:0-10523 GCA_902749335.1 Acanthamoeba triangularis
CGACACGACACGACACGACCGCGGACGGCACGCGACTCACAATGCGACACACAGGCACGGCGCGTACATAGTCACGAACGACAGGTACTGGGATCACATCGCCAGGCAGCCGGAGGACCAGCGCGCTGGCGTGACGAGGTGGCTCCGGGAGCACTGCATCTCGTTCACCTTTGCCAAGAACGAGTTCCTGCCCAACCCCGACTTCGCCTTCCTGCCGGCCGTGCCCCAGGCCCAGGGCGGCGAGAAATAGCCCTGGCCGCCGCGATCGCCGATCCGCCCCCCGAGCCACGCAGAGCCCGAACAACCCCCCTACAACGCAACGTCAGGTCGTCGCACTCCCGTCCATCGCCGCCGACGTCAATTCCATCGTCGTCGCCGCGTTAACTGTTCTACTTCCGTGCTACGCACCCGCACCCGAGCAAGCGTGCGACAGCAAAGCACTTGGACCAGACACCAGCCCGACCACTTCACACCACCGGGCTGGGCGCGTCACCGCGAGCCCTCGTCGCCACTCTTCACATTATCATTCATCTATTTTGCAGGCAAGAAAACAACGTAGAATATAACTACTTTGTTTCGTGTTCTATCAATACTGGTACACTTTTTATTGTAGTGGTTACAATGCAACTTATTGTGTTGGTGGCTCGTTAGCGAGTTTACAACTTGTAGGTGATGTGGCGGTGCGTCTTCTTGAGACTGTACCACGGTTTTCGGGGCTGGTGGTGGACTGGCGGCACGTAGGCGTCCGGGAGAGTGGCCTTGGTTTCCGACAACCGGGCTTGCAACCAGGCCAGGTAACTCCTGGCCGTGGTGCGTGTGTGTTAGGTGCGGTAACGTAGTGGACGATGAACAAACAAGTAATTGGTTGAAGGAACTGCGTACTGGCACGTATCGAGCGCGTTCAGCTTCCACCCCACATGCGCCTCTTCAGCATTAGGGTACCCTTGGGTAAAAGAAGAGAGAGAGAGAGACGAGACAGGTGAAACTACTGGTAGCAATGCAACACGAGAAGACGGAGCGGGGCGTACTCTCCATGAAACCGCCGAACTCGTTGAGTGACACGGCGCTGTAGGACAGACGAAAGGTGTAGCCCACGTAGAACAGCGCCGCTACCTCGACGGCCAACAGCAAGTAGAGCCATAGGCCAACCCACCGAGGTCCCGACGACGAGGCCGAGCCCGACCGCGCGCTCGAACCTGCCGACGACTTGAACGATGACCGGAAGGCCTGGTAGCCCGACGACTTGCCCGATAGGCTCCTGCTGCGCTGCCACAGCACCCGCTTGCGCATAAAGTTCGACCCGCTCGCCGCGCTCACGCTGGCCCGCCGCCCCACCTCTCCGCCCAGGCCCTGCGCACCTCCGCCCTGCACTCCCTCTTCCTCCGAGTCCTCATAGTCGCTGCTGCCAATCTCTGAATCGTAGTCAGCCAACTGGTCCACGTCATCGGATGA
Source organism: Acanthamoeba triangularis (assembly GCA_902749335.1). Lineage (NCBI taxonomy): Eukaryota > Discosea > Longamoebia > Acanthamoebidae > Acanthamoeba > Acanthamoeba triangularis. The sequence continues at coordinate 1,453 of CACVKS010001394.1, forward strand.
CGTCAGCGCGGCCATCAGGGCCGACTCCCTCGGTGGGCTGCTGGTCGGGGTCTCGAGGTTGTTCCGCGCCGCCAGCAGGCGCAGCGGGCTCTGCGAGCTGGCGCGCTCKKGGGTGAACTTTACCTCGATCTCGCCGTCGGAGAAGGACTTGGCCAGGGGGATGACGTGGCCGAGGTCGACYGAGGCCGAGCGCGGSGGCGAGGGGCGGTTGGCGGCGGCCATGGCGTGGGCGACTGCGCCGGCCATGGACCCGGCCAGCCGGCTGCCCAGCGAGGCATCGGCCCGTGAGCGCACTGGCACGGACGACGTCGAGAAGGACAAGGGCGAGGTGTAGGCGTTGGTGTAGGCGTTGTAACTGTTGAAGAGGTTGGCCTCATTCGAGTCGCTGTCGCTGGTGTTCGGGCTGGTTGCCTCTGGTTGCTGCTGTTGTGGCTGTAGTTGCTGTTGCTGTTGATCGAAGAGTTGGCGAGGGGCAAGCTTGGAGGGTGGTGATACAATGGAAGAAGACGATGATGGTGAAGAAGATGCAGAAGATGATGGTGATAAAGAAGAAGACACTCCTTCGCCATGGGGTGAGCGAGTTCGATGCGATGGGGCGGACTCGGAAAGCGTCGTGTGGCGCGCCGTGGATGACGGAGATGACGATGATGCCTTGTCGTCGCTGTTGTTGTTGTTAAAAGGCCGCAGGTGGTCAAAGTCGGCCAGTAGGGCTCCGTTCTGGGCCAGGCTCGAGTCCTGGAAGAAGGAGTCGAAGCTTCGCGGCCTCCACCGCGAGTCATCTTCCGATACTGAGCTGGACCGACCGCCAGATGATGAGAGGGGCGATGTCAGGATCTCCTCCTTGGCCACTGTGGGTCCCTTGTAGCCCGAGTTGGCCCTCAACCGCCTCAACACCGGGCTATAGTTCACGGGACTGTTCGCCATCTCAACCTCTTTCTATCTGTTCTACTTCTACACGGCCAAGGTACAACCTCGGTTTGATGTTTGTACCTTCGCGTTGCTGTGTGGCGACCAGATCGCCTTTTCGCGCCTGGTTACCCCCCCAAGTCTTTAAAAAAAGGCCGTCTGCCCTTATCAGATCATCATTCCACAAATTCCAATGTTTTTAGCCTCTTTAACTGTAGATTTCATATGTAGACACTTTCGATCGAAGGAGGAAGAGGTGCTCACATCCGTTATTCTCTTTTAAATTAATTTTCAAATGTTTTAATTTTTTGTTATTGGGCTAATCCGGTGAGGATGGCAGCCCCCGTTCTCAAGCCACGACCTCCAGCTTGGGGGCGACGTTGTGGGTCTCTGGCACCGCCGGGTGCTCGTTCGACAAGCTGCCCTTCTGGGCTGCTGCCTGGTGGTGGTGGTGATGGTGATGATGCTGATGGAAGAGGTTGGAGAGGAAGTGGAACGGATGATGGTGGTGCTGATGGTGCCCACCATCACCTTCTTCGTTTGTGTCGTGTTGCTTGGCCTGCACCTGGCTCTCCTTCTCGACCGTCGCCGGCGCGCTGGTCTTCTCACTTGTCTTCTTGTCCTCTTTCTCCTTGTTGTGGTGGTGCTCGACATCGGCCTTGGGCTCCTTGTGGACGATCTCGTGGCCGAACTTGATGTCGAGACGCAGGCGACGACCCAGCAGCGGGATGCTCACCCGCTTCGTCTCCTGCTTGGCCACCTCCGGCGCCGAGTTGCGTCTCCCCAGCGGCCGCTGTCCTCCTCCGCCAGACGATGATGAAGAGGAAGAGGAAGAAGATGAAGATTGCTCATGGTCCTCCACTTCGCGCACGGCGGGTACCGGGGCGCTGCCGCCCTGATCCAGGGTGGCCCCGCGGCTGGCGCTGACGTCATCGCCGCCGTGGTGGTCGTTGTTGTCGACATGAAGACCGGCAGGCGCTGACGAGGGCTGGGCATCGCCGAGACCCCGCTTCCTCCTCACCGTCTTCCCGCTTCGCTTGGAACCGCGCGACGTCGAACTTGCCGACGAACCTTCATCGCTGCCGCTGGACGATCCCGCAGACTCCTCTGCGGACCCTTGGTTACTAGACTTCCTACTCTGCCTCCTCCCTTTCTTCTTCTTCGGCTTGGTGGTGTCGTCGCTGGTAGGGTGGGACAGGAGGTCGTCAGCATCGCTGAGCGAGCCTGAACCTTCCTCCTTGACGCCGATCGGGACGACGGTCGCTGGCTGAGCCAGGGGATCCTGAGTGGGCACTAGCGGACTCTCAGGCTCTACTTCTTCTTGAATGCACACCTCCATGCTGGGAGTTGATGTTGATGGCGCGGTGGTGGTGTAGTGTGGAGATGATGTAAGTAAAGAAATAACAACCACAAGGCCCCACCCACCCTGGGCTTTTATGGGTCGGTGTCGGCGGAGTGCTCCGCTTCGGACAAGCTCGGGCGACCAATGCCCGCACGTCGGACCCGGTTCGCTCACATTTCCCGGGAATAAGTGTAAAGGCCTTTCTCCGGGGCCGTCAGCGCCTGCGGGCAATCCTCCGCCTTTCCCGCCTCCGGACCCGGAGGCCTCAGTCGCCGCACGCGCCGTGGACGCGGCAGAAGAACGTTCGCGTGTCATCGCCCACGAGACACGGTCAGGGTTGGTGTGCGGTAACGGTCAGGGCGCCTTTCCCCCGAAGCCACCACTGGCGCGGCGTGTGCAGTAACGCTAGCTGTTCGAGAACAGAGATCTGGCTCACGCTAAGCGCTGCGCGGGTGTGTCCGTGGAAGGGAAAAGTCGGCTCAAGTGCCACCGCCTCTTGTCGAAGGCGGGCCGAAGCGCCGCAACATGAAACAGAAAGTCGCCGGTCCAGCGGGCGTTGTGCCTTCAAGAGGAGAGTATGTAGTGAAAGGTCCGCGGCCGGAAGACAGCGCGGGATCAACGGCGACCGACGTGCCAATGACCATTCCAGGAACTCCAGGCGGCTGACAGCAGAGGTGGGAGGGGTGAAGTGGTATGTAGAATGTGGATTTGGACGTCTATTTACATGAGGTGGTGTCTATGTACACGTGTACGTCGTCGTGGCATCGCTACGATCGCGTGTGCTGGTGACGCCGAGAGAGAGAGAGAGAGAGAGGAGTCGCACGATGTGAGCCGTACTGTCCCTCCAAAATTGTGGTGGCGGTGGAAGCCGCGTCGGATGAGCGCCTGGTGTTGGGTTCATCCCGCCACGCCGCCAGGCAGCAGTCGTTGTGCGAGCAGCTACCCCCTTCTGGTTGTGATCAACAACAGCACCACAGAAGGTGAGTGCATTGATCAAGGAAATTGTCGACGACGATGCGACAGGTCTTAAACGAAGTAGAAGCGCGAGACACAGTGCGAAGGTAGGTAGCAGCGTACGTTATGTGTGTGCAGGAGCAGGCGGTCTTTGTCCGCGAGGTGAACCTCACACTTCGAGTACGTGCGCTACGCTTCGAATCGGGATCTCCTTCATCTCTTGCCGCCAGCACAGGTACTCGCCCAACACTGATTGTTGTTTGCGTGCAGAGCAGCAAAGAGTCGTGAGCGACCACTTACATGGTGTAAAAGTAGTAGAAGAAGACGAAAGGTCTAGACGAAACGAGACGCTACTTGTGCACGCGTAATTGGGTGAGGAGGGAGGGCGTACTGGTCATGCAGAGGAGAGAGAAGAGCATGAGCAGCCACCAGAGCCAGGCCGTTGGGAAGCCAGCGTAAACGAGGCAGCCCAGGAAGTGGAAGAGGTGGATGGTAGCCGCGAAGTCCAGGCACTTCTTGGCTCGCTCGACCACCGTGACAAGGAAGATGGCACTGTACAGCAATTCAAGGATTGAGCGAAAATAAATCCAATTAATCGAATAATGGAGAGAATAGGGCGTACCAGGTAATGGAGGTAAAGGTGAAGGAGAGCAGCACAACTACACTAGGCGCATCGTTGAGCCCAACTGCACCAGCGCTGAAGATTTGTTCGAGAAAGATGGGCACGCCGAATAGGAAGCCGAAGAAGAATAGGAAGAAGCCCATTGAGCAGTAGAAAAGACTCTGCATGACCACTATCTGCAGCACAATGAGCCATGGGTCGAATGTGGAGTTGTAGAAGCGCGCCATGCTCCGATGTGATCTATTGATTAAAATTAAATGGTGGGCGGCTTTTGATCAAGCGTTCGCTGAAGAGATGAGAAGTCTTTCTAGTCGCTGCCTAGAAAGCACTAGCTTCGAGGTTCCGAGTGGAGGAGGGATGCGAGAGACTTCGATGTGATGTGTGTTTAGGAAAATGAACAGCTGAACGAAGAAGCTGCCGCACGGACGATTTCTTGAATCTCGCAGGCCAGCTCTCTCGCGCCACCGTGAAGCTGCGAACCTCAACGGTGTCTGGCGCCGCAGTCGAACGAAATTTCTGGCCAATACCGAGCCACACCGTAGAATTTCTCGCCCGTGCAACGCACGATCGTTACAGTCACGGCCATGTCGTGATCAACACACCCCCATGTACAATATGTCCCGTTTTATTTGTTGGTGGTTCCCCTGTTTGTGCGTTTGGCTAGCCTCCTCTTTGTCACTCCTCCAGAAACCGCCGCCGGCTTGCTGATTTTCTGGTTTTCCTCGCTCTCACCATCACCACGGCCACCACTATCATCATCATCTTGATCATCGTTGCTGTCGTTGTCGTGGCGTAAGGCGTCCTGGAGTCGCTTCAGCAGGACGGCCTTGGCGCCCGTGGTCCTGAGCCCTCGCTTTCGGAGGGCGACCACCAACTCGTCCCGCTTCAGCTCCTCCAGATCCCTCTCGTCCCGCCGCCGCTGCGTCTTCTCGTCCGCCTCGTCAACTCGTCGCCGTTTCGCGCTCCTGTGCTGCTTCCGCTTGCCCGCCGCTTCCTTTTCCTCCTCATCATCATCTACATCTACATCCTCTTCCTCGCTGTCTGTCTCCTTGCTCTTCTTCGTTCCCCGCCTCTGTTTCCGCTTGTTGCCGTTGTTGTGATTGTCGTTGTCGCCGTCGTCGTTCTCCGCCTCCGCTTCATCGTTCTCTCCCGCGAGAGCATCGGGCGCCGGGATGACCGCGGGAATTGGGATCTGTCGGCCGAGATGAAGAACATAGAACGTGGTCAGACCACCACGCGTGCGACACAAGGAGACGCATCGCCGCTGCGGCGCTCACACGAGCTGCTTCGACGGTACGCACCTTGCTGTCACTGGCGCTGCGTCGTTGGTAGAAGAGCATGTAGGCCTGTGCTGATGCCGCCTCCTGCGGAGACGAAACGGACACGCGGCAGTCGTTGAAGTGCAGCCAGGTGCCCTGCTCCGTGTGGTAGCAAAACGCGGTGTAATGGCCAGCAGACGGCCTGCGTGGAGGAGGGAGCGGCGAGGTGAGCTTCACCCTCTCTCTCAGATTGGCAGCGCAAGGAGGAATGAGGTTGGGCGCTGCCGCGGTGCCGTACCCCGATCCGTGGTGGATGACGACGCTGCTGAGGTCGAATATGGCATTCTCCCGCTCCTCGCTGCAAAAGGCGGACAGGTCGAGACCACTGCCAAGAGTGAAGGACCCATTGATGTGTTAGCTGATGGGAAATTGAGCCAGGGGATGGGGCGCACGGGGACGTACATGAGCGGGAACAGGACCTTGGTGTCCACTTTGGCCCGAGAGGTCGTCGTCCAGCAAAATCGCTTCAAAACTACACACAGGACCTGTTCGTCCAGCCCCCGCGCAAACCAGAAAAAGAAAAAAGAGTGAGCTCCAACTGGTGATAGCGGAAAGAGTAAAGGCGCGTGGGGGGGGGAGGAGCGCACGTACGTCGGGAAGGGTTTGGATGGCGAGCCGCTTCGAGGCGTCCTGATTAGATTTACACTTTTCACAATAGTAGCCGGTCAGCTTCTCGGGCCACGTAAAACTGTCGAGGCAATCTGTGTTCGAGAAGAGAATGGTAGAGGCGGGTGAGGTGCGTCGCTCCCAAAGCTGGGGGCGTTGAACAAGAATCCAATCATACCGTAGAGGCTGCACGACGGCAGGTTGGTCTTCTTGTTTCCACGCGTGGAGCGCGAACCACCCGCGTGCTGGATGGGTATGTCCAGCAAAAGGTCTGTAATTCAAACAATGTCAGTTGTTCCATTTCGGTCGATGAGTTGCAGGTGCTGGTGCTGGTGTGAGTGCGAGCGTACCGAGATAGGGCTCTCGCCGGCTGGATACGTTGCCACACGACGAGCAGGTCACCTGGCTCAACAGCTCCCCGTTGAACGTCTTGCTGATTATGCTCTCCCCTTGGCGTTTCTGCCCGCTCGGCGATGCGACCACGCCGCCTGTCGGTCGAGATTCACCCGATCAGCTGTTCCGTCGTGACGGGCACTAGGACGAAAGAGAGAGAGAGAGAGCAGTGTACCGTTCAGTGAGGTGAGCTCGTCGTGCAGCTTGTCCAGAAGGTACACCAGAAACTCTTGCGCGTCCTGGTGGTGGAGATGGTGGATGAGCAACAAGAACGACAACTTGGGTTGGGGTGACATATTACCTGCTGCTGGTAATTCCTGAACCGAGGGACGAACTTCCAAAGCGCGTCCAACAGAGCGAACGGAGTTACCACCGCCCAGCGGCCGGACCACACCACCCTGAAAATGTTGTGGATCTCGGCTGATATCGAGCTGGTGGGTGACGAGGTGGGAACAAAAGAGAAAGAGAGTGAGGCGGGCGGACTCGCGCAGGTGATAGCCGGCTACTCCCAAAAGAAATGAACGTACATTTCGCCCAGGACTGGCGGCTGCTGCGTGGTGATCTGCTTGAGGCAGTCGATCGTCTTGCGTCGCCACAGCTTGCCCTTCTTGTCCTTGGGCAGAAAGTCCGCCACGAAGTAGTTGCGGAATTGGAGTGTATTGCTGTTGTTGTCGGAGCAATCGCAGGAAGGAGCCACGGTGGAAATCAGTTGATGCACACACACAAAAGACAAAGAGACCGCGTAAGCTTACCTCAGCGCCTGGAGGACTGCGTTCATGAAGCAAGTGTTGCCCAGGTTTCTAAGCCCCGTCTGGCCGGGCACGAGATTGCGTCGTGCCACTGGAGACATGAAGATCGCCTGCGGCCTGTGTGACACCCAGGTCAGACACAGACACGCTGGGTGGCAGAAGCAATATTGGGGGTCTCGGTGCCTCACGTACCTGAGCGACGGGCCGTCCATGTCCAAGTCGGCCAGCAAGCCCTTCCGCCTCTTGGCCCTACGCTTCGGTGGTGGAGGAGTGGCAAAGACTGGAGCGGGCGCATCCTCTTCGCCCACGACTTCCTCCTGGTTGCTATCCTGGTGTAGCGTCTCCTCTTTCTCGTTGTTCTGCTTCTTCTCTGCTTCTTCCTCACCGCTGTGTGGCTCCTGCTCCTCCTTGGCATCCCGTTCAAGTTCAAGTTCAAGTTCTTCATCTCCTCGCTTCCTCTTGTTGCTCGTCTTCGCGTCGTCGTTGCAGTCCTCGCTCTCTTCCTCCGACGGTTCACCGCTGCGCCCGTCTGCATCTTCTTCCTCCTCCTCCTCTTCGTCGTCGCAGTCCTCTGTCTCCTTCGTCTCGGCATCGTGGGCTCCCGTGGGCGGCTGGAAGAGGCTGAGCCCGGGAGCGGGAGGGAGCTGGCGCCGACGCTCATCGTCACCCTCTTCCGAAGCCTTCTGGGCGTCGACGAACCAGCGCCACTGGCTGAACGCACGCACGATGGTGTTGAGCTGCCAGTGCTTCACCGCCGTCGATACGCGGTCGTCGGAGGTATAGCTAGATTGATGAAACGAGGAGGTGAGACGCCAAGGTGGACCCACCTTGAGCGAACATAAGAGGCGGAAGTCGTACTCGCGTGGATGCATCTTGACGCTAGATGATCTCCTCAGAAGACGGCCACTCCGCGTGCGCGATTCACAAATGGTGTGCGTTTGCAGCTGCTCGACGAGCAAACGTAGTGCGGCGATGTCTCCGCGCTTGTTGTCGTTGTCAAGATAGGCATCACATTTGTAGCTGCAGGATTGATGTCCCACGGAAATGAGGAAGCAGAAAGCGAGAGATGCAAATAGCATTTTACACTTACCAATGGCAGTATTTGGTGTTGATCTCGAAAACGATGGGATGGTGAGTGGCCTCATAATGCAAAAGGCCATGGCTCTCCTGAAACCTGCGCGATGGGTTTGGTAAATGATGCAAGTGATATGGGGTTAATTAGCGCGCGTTGCGACGCGTGCATACCTGCTGCAGCCAACGTAGCCGCAGCTAAGGCAGGCCCAACAACTCTCGGTGTGATTACACTCTAGGGAGATTCGAATGCGCGTTGATTAGCTTTATTGCACCCATAGGTGCGGCCAAGGCCATTTGCACAGGCGGCCAGTTGCACAGGTAAAGGAGGACTGAAAAGTGCTGATAAGAATGGGAAGTGGTGCTCGAACCTCTACAAGACCAAAGCGATGGATCAAGTAGTGTGTTCTTCACCACATCGATGTACACACCAGCGACGTGCGGACAAGTCTTCATTACCGCCGAATCGCCCTTGCCTCGCGCCTTTTGTCCCGAATTATTTCCATCATCGCCCTGTTCGTCTTCTGACTCGTCTTCCGCCTCCTCACCTGTGGGCATCCGCGTGGGTGGTGGCCCAGTGGGGTGTTGCATCTTAGCCAGCGTCGAAATGAACTGCCCCAGCTTCTCTCTCGTTGCGCTCCTCCCTGACGACGTGGCTTTTTTTTCCAGAATCTTTAGCGCCAAAGATACAAAAAACAAAAGAAAATATATTTTATCGGCCCACACATCTAATCAACCCACCGCCCGAAGATGCGACAAGACGCGGTGCAGGGGTTGCTCGCAACGCCACGCTACGCCTCAAGGAAACCTGTAGCCCGCAGGCGGCGTGCCTTGGGCTAACAAGCGTCGACGGGTTGAGAGTTTGGGAAAGCACGCAGCTTCCCTTTTAAGGTTGCGAAAATGCCGCTTTGAAGCGAAACTCACAGACGCAAGCCATTCAACAACAGGGAGACAGAGACTTGCCTTAACGACGAACTGGTCCTGCTCGAAAAATCGAACCCCAGAGTCGAGGAGATCGCCCTCAAAGGAGCTGTGAAGGCGAAGAAGGGTGGAGCGCTAGGCGCGCTTCGAATCTGCGGCACGGAGCCCTCCCCGCACAGCCCCATCAC
>CACVKS010001395.1:0-10521 GCA_902749335.1 Acanthamoeba triangularis
AACTGAGCCCTTCCCGCCCACCAGCGGTTCGTCGCCTCGGCCCCGCCATGCCTCGACTCGATCTCACCTTCCGTGTTCGTGCGGAACCGAGACCTTCCCGCCCACCAGCGGTTCGTCGCCTCGGCCCCGCCATGCCTCGACTCGATCTCACCTTCCGTGTTCGTGCGGTGGTGTGCGTGTGCGGTCTTGCTGCGGTTGTAGGTTGGTTGGACTACGTCGGCTACTACCCGTCGCAGCTCGTGCAATACTTCGCGTACCTGCAACGGCCCTGCCTGCCTGCCCCTTCCCCCATTCCATAGCTCTATCTCACCACACGCACTTTGCGCAGAGGTCGCTACACCGTGCCTCAGACGCCCAAGAGCATGGGAGGCCTCCTCTACTGGTTCATCGGCAGCGAGAACTTCCAGACCGGCGTACGGCCCACACGCGCACGCACCACCGCACACGCCTCACCGTACACAAAGCAACGTCCTACGCTAACGCGAGTCTTGCTTGTGGTGCAGATTGGCGTGACCATCCTGCAGCCCGTTCTGACCTACTACACGAACGGGTGGACCTTCTCCTCGTGGAACTGTTGCCCGCAAGGTGCGTGGCACCACCTCCGTCGATTGAGATGATGGCGATGAGCTGCTCACACGCCGACGGCGGTGTGAGTGTTCAGGCCAGGCACACCAATCGACTCCGATTTCGGGCTTTGGTCCGGGAGATGTCTTGGATGGCGTCATCGACCAGTCTGGCGGTACGCTCGCGAGCTGTTTGTCTGTGGGGGGGGGGAGCGGTCTTCATTTTCTCTCGTCTCTTTTCGTTCTTTAGATAACTGGGTGGTCTACTCGAGCTTCGGAAGACAGTCCACGCAGCTGACCGTGCCTGACGCCGGTACGCTGCCCAACCTTGAACCGTGCAAGCTTCGCTTTGGATGCTGATGGTGGATTAACGCGCAACGAGGACACGCGCAGGGCGGACATTCAACTGGGTCGACGTGACGCTCGAGACCTATGACGCTACCGACTGCTCCCAGTTTGCCTCTGGTCCTGTCTCCTTCTACGACATGAAGCTCGTGGTCCGCCATCTTCATCCCAATCGCCTGTCTCTGTTTGGCTTCTTCTTCTTCTTGCACGACCCTTTGCCTGATGACGCCTTTGCTTTTGTGCGTGTCCGCAGTTGAGCGATGGTTCCAGCGTGGCTCCCGCGTGGCAGCTCAACTCGCCCGCCAGCACCGTGTGCAACGGCACGCTGACCGTCAACAGCCCCTTCTCCGTCACCATTCGGCACAACTGAGGCCGTCAGCTTCCCCCGGTTTACAAGTTCATTCACCTGATTGAACTACGTTTTCGCGCACGCGACTTGCTTTCCTCCTGGCTCGTGTCTTAATAGTCGTAGCCAAAGAGCTTCTCGAGCGAGACGATGCGGCTATCGCGCACCTTGACGAGCGTGAACGACGACCCCGTCTTTGTCGCCTCCGTCAGCCATTGCCTATGCAACCGCATGAGCGAGCGAGCGAGTGAGCGAACGGGCCACGCTGCCTAGACCAGTGGGGGCACCATCATGGTATACCTCTGGTTGGTGAAGGGGAAGGCCTGGCCGTCGAACCAGATGTGTAGATGGCCCGCGATTACGCCCCAGTACTTGTCTTGCCGGCCGTTCGCCATCATGAGCTTCAGAATCTGCATCTTGTCCTGTTGGGTTCGCGCGTCGTGTCGTGCGGTGGTGCAAGTGCCGTGTGTGTGGGTGGGTGTAAGAGGGCAATTGACGGTAGGAAATCGATAGGCCGTGGGTTACGAACCTCGTAGGAGAAAGAGTAGATGATCTCGGGGATGTAGATTGGCATGGCGAAGGGGTGGTGCTGGAGGAAGATGACGGTCTTGTTGTCGTTCTTCAGCGCCTCAAGCCTGACATTAAGAGTTAGAATGTGGGGCCAATCATAATCAAGCTTTTGTGAAGGCCAGGGAACCTTTGCTGCAGCCAAGGGTAGGTGCCCCCGGGGAAGTTTTGAAGCGCCGCGCCTGGCCAGCCGCCCTTGTAGCCCAGCTGGCTCACCGCATGCGCTCTGCAGCGTTGTCCAAGTTCGTACCCGCGCACATGTGAGCCATTCGTGTGGATTGAGGGGGTGATGACGTTGGTTGATAGCTGTCGACGCACCTGCTGATCCAGTCGAGCCCATAGAAAACAAAGTTGTCGTACTGCAATTCCCAGTTCTGCACGACACATGGAGAGGGTTGGCGCAAAGATGGTGGCCCGGGCTGGTGTGCCCAAGCTCGGGTCCGTACCTGGAACCAGGAGTTGATGTTGTGCTCGGGGTTGTACGTCGTCTTGTTGTTGTAGCTGTAGCGCGCCGCCGGAATGCCAGGATCGGCCAGCACGTCGCCGAACGTCGCGGCGAACTTGAAGTCGCCTGCGTTGTCCGCCACCGCCGTCCAACCGAGCCTGGCTCGTCAGGCGACCCAAACCGAAGGCGGGCGAAGGCCAAGAGGGAGCCGGTACCGGTCGGGTAGGGCTCCTCGTAGGTGGCGTTGTAGCTCCAGATGTCGTGGTTTCCGAAGACGGGCAGGTAGGGCACCTTGAGGTGGGACAGCACCTCCTTGGCCTTGGCCCACTGCTCCGGCATGGCCGAGTTCGTGATGTCCCCTGCACGCAACCGATTCGTGTAGCCAACCGCGCACCACCGCACACGCACGTACACGGGTTAGGGTGAGCGCCAGTCGGTGCGAAACGGAGAGTGTCAAGGGTCAAGCGCTAACCTGTGATGAAGACCACCTTGATGTTCTCCTGTCGTGTGAGGTTGTTGATCTTCTCGATCGCCACTCGATTGAGCCAGGGCGCCTGTCCGACCACAAAGAGAACAAAGTGAACTCTCGCTGAAGGGGAATGGTCAACAGTYAACAACAATGTTAACAATAATAATATTAATATAACATAATAATAATAATAACGCACGTTGTCGCTCTCCTGGCCGATGTGCATGTCCGAAGACACGACAAAGGCCCAGGAGTCGTCGTTGTTCTGCTCCTCCTGATCCTGGTTGTGGGGCGAGTCCTCACGCGCAGTCGACTGCTGCTTCACCCGCTCTCGCTGCTCGCCTGTTCCAGATGACGCATTATTCCTTACAAGCGCTCGCACACGACACACACGACAAACACGACAGGAGAGAAGAGTAATGGAACCCGGCGTGGGCTGTTGGTTGCAGTAGCCAAGGAGGGTGCACGCCTGTTGGGGCTGCTGCCTCTTGACGACGATCTCGTAGAACTCCAGACCATCCGAGTCCACGTCGGAGAGTTATGGAATTGTTTCTTTTTTTCTTTTAAAAATCGATAATTTCTTCTTTTAGAAAAACATAAATAAAATATATAATAATTCTAAAAAATAGGATAATATAATAATTGGCTGTATTAGGGTAGTGAAGGATATGATGTACTGGCAGAAGCCGATAAGCCAGCCGTCATCGGCGAAGAAGCGAACGCAGAGATCATCCATCTCGCGATGAAATTGGGTTTCCCCCATCGATCGGTTGTAGTTCAAGATGGGCACGATTTCCTTGACCAGCTCCTCGCACACATCGCATTCCCACGAGGGCGACGGCGCCAGGTGCCCGCCATCTCCCCCTTCCTCGATAGCAAACGTGAGCCGCAGATCTTCGACTCTCGAGATTTGGTTCTTCTCCGTTTGGGCGCACACAAACCCAAAGAGCGAAAGACAAAGAACGAAGACGAAGACGAGGCCAGTACGTTTCTTCATCTTTTGGTCTGTTGTGAACACTAACAAGTGTCACACAACCTGCCAAACTCTTCAATCACAACTTAGTGCAATATAACTGCCAACCAATCCTCTCTCTCTCTCTCTTAGTCCCTACACCCTAGCTGGTTTTGAAGGTGGTGAGAAGGCCCCAGTGATCGGAGATGAAGAGCTGGTCGGGGACGATGGGCGTCTTGCCCACGATGCTGATCTTCGACGCCCGCCACCCGGCCTGGGACTTGAGCGTCACCCGGTCTGCCACCACATGGGCGAGAATCAGTCAGTCATGTGTGAATTGATGAGATGCTCCGCGTGGCCTGGTGGTACCGAGGCGCGCAGCGAAGTTGGGCATGGTGGTGCTGGCAGCGTGGTGGTTGATGGTGCTGTCAAAGGTGGGACCGGGGTCGGTGGGACGCAGCTCTCGCCACACGTCTGTGTAGCCGTTGGATTCGATCGCTTTCTGTTGATGATCCATCACGCAGCGAGCAACGGGTTAGCACACAATGGACGGACCTCACACAAAAGTGAGGAATAAACGTGTCGCGCACCTCCTCGCGCTTGAACAAGAAGTTGAAGTCACCGACGATGACCGACGTGTCGTGATCCGGCGCCACCTTGGAGTCCAAGAAGGCCAGTTGCTCCATGCGCGGCTTCCAATCGTTGGCCTCGCTCTTGAGGTGGACTGAGCTGAGCGCAAAGGTCTGTTTCGCTCCACCTGCGCAAAAGACCGGTCAAAAAGCCATCACACAGGCGGCACTCTTGGGCGCACTGGGTTGTTTGTACGTGGGGCGCAGAACTTCCAGGACCCGGTGGTGACCTTCCTGCCCGAATAGGGCATCTCGCTGGACATTAACGAGTCGAAGGGGATCTTGGACAGGATCAGGGTCTTGTAGGTCGAACCCTGGCCCTCGAATCCGCTCATGGTGTAGTGCTGCCTGGTTGGAGGAATCTGAGCCGGTGAACGACATTGGGCCTATCAACTGAGATAGTGGTGGTGAAATGACGAACCTGATGTAGGGATGGGCGTGGAGCTGTTCGAGGTGCTTGGGCGTGGCCTCTTGCAGTGCCGCGATGTCGACCTTCTCCTGCTTGAGGAGGGACACCAGAGCCCTCATTCTGGCAGTGGGTAGACACAAGATAAGATCAGACCGTGCATACTCCACATTCCAGCACATAGGCCCCAGTACCTCTGGTCAAGGAAGTCCTGTTGGATCCACACGTTGAACGTCAAGACCCTCAGTTTTGATGGCAAGGTGGCGCTCTGTGTTGACGTCTGGGAGAAGAAGTGAATGATCTGAAACATTATCTCATTAAATTTTCAGAGAGAGGGTAGATACCGAGGCATGGTCGCAGGGGAGCCACCGGTCCGAGCTTGGGTCGAAGCGATATGCGGGGATGGTGGTCACGCGTAGCTTGGTGAGGTCCACGGTGGAGTAGGCGTTGAGTTCCTTCAGCAGCGATGGTGGCTCCTTCGGTTTGGCTACCTTCCGCAACCGGGTCCTGCTCAGCTGGTCTGCCAGACTCATCTCTCCTTCTACCTCCTTGTGCTGTATCTCTTTTCTTGTTGCCCACACGCCCGTCCGATCGCAGCAATTTCACTGTTTTTCTTTTACCGATTTTTGGCGAGGAATGTGCGGTATGAGGTCAAAAAGAAATTCAGAATAAAATTAGAAAGAGAAAAAGTTTCGACAAAGAAGACACTGAGCTCCTAAAACCGTGCAAGTGGCAGAGAGCAGTGCCCGAGAAGAGGAGAGATTGCGATGAACGCGCCACAGCAGACACAGGAAACGGAGAGCGTGCGCTTGTGGCACCTCATGCGCCAGGAGGAGCTGCGCATAGAAGTCGACAAAGATGTGAAAATCACGCTCAAGGCACGCCACAATCTGTTTATTTTTTAAATCTATTTTATTTAGATTTTATTTTTAATTCAGGATTCATTGTCTACCATGTGGTGTGGTATAGATGACGGACGGCACGGGCGAGATATTCGGCACCGAGCTGGCGAAGGACCGTGCCTACACGTTCACCCGGTGCAAGTTCGCCCTCTTCAGCTGGCACGGCTGCACCATCGAAGTGACGGGCCAGTGCCACGCCTACGTGGGCAAGGAGACGCCCATGAACGCCTACATGAACATTCACGGCACACTCGAGGAGATGCGCGACATGGCCGAGCGGACGGACAAGCAGGGTCCGCGGGTGATGATCGTCGGCCCGACCGACACCGGCAAGTCGTCCCTCAGCCGCATCCTCGCGTCCTACGCCGCTCGGCTCGGCCGCACACCCACCGTCATCGACCTCGACGTGGGCCAAGTACGATGCCCAGTCTGACGCTCGCTAGGCCATTGCTTTGAGTCGCTGACGTTGCTGTGTTGCGCGTTGCGCTTGCCGTTGGCCATCTGTGGTGTGGTGGTGTGGTGGTGTGGTGTTCAGGGTTCTTCGGTGCCTGGCATGATCACCTCTCTGCCGATAGAGAAGCCTGTTGATGTGTCTGTACGTAATGAAGAACCAACGGCTCGGCTCAACACTGGGCGGTGGTGGTGGTGCTGAGGCCTGCAGCGGTTGGTGTGCTGACGTCGTTGGGACTTTGTGGGTGCAGGAGGGCTACGAGTTCGCGACGCCGCTCGTGTACTGGTACGGCGACGTGACGCCCGGCAGCAACCCCGACCTCTACAAGCTGCAGGTCAGCAACCTCCTGCGCGACGTCAACCGCCGCATGGAGCTCAATCAAGCAGGTACCCTGCCGTTCACCATCACCACCATCGTACTACCTGTCCTTTAATTCTTTCGACATGAACCCACTGGACTTTCTTTGGTTGTGGCGGCGGTGGCCAAACCCAGCGTCGGTCGGTGGTCTGATCGTGAACACGTGCGGGTGGATCGACGGCGTCGGGTACGAACTCATCCGACAGGCCATCGACGCCACCAGGGCGACGGTCGTCCTCGTCCTCGACAACGAGCGACTCTACTCGGACCTCCAGCAGGACCTCTCCCAGGTCCAGGACAGGAGAATTCGTACGCGCTTGGCCATTTTTATTATTTTTCTTTTTATTAATATTAATATTTCTTATATCTTCTTCATTATTGATTATTATTCTTATTTTTCGGTCTACGGGTGCGATGTGCGCTCAACCAACCATGATTCTATTTTCTTCGGGGCAGAGGTGATCAAGTTGTACAAATCTGGTGGCGTCGTGACCCGAGATCCCAACTTCAGACGACAGGCACTCTACCTCTCTCACTCTACCTCTCGTGTGTTGTGGCGTGAGTGGAGCTAACGAGTCGGTTGGCTCTTCGGCGTGCAGACGCGGGTGGACAAGATTAGGGAGTACTTCTACGGACCCAGCGGCGACCTGAGCCCGCACTCGACGCTCATCGACTTTGCCGATGTCTCGATCTACCGCATCGGCGGAGGCCCGCGCGCCCCATCGTCGGCCCTGCCTATCGGCGCCGAGCGCACCATCACGCCCACCAAGTTGGTCGAGGTCCAGCCCTCCCAGGAGATCGTGCACTCCATCATCGGCGTCTCGCACGCCAAGACGCCCGAGGCCCTGCTCGAGACCAACCTCGCGGGCTTCCTGTACATGTACGCGCACACACCCGCCCTGCGGGCTCTCTCCTCTCCTCTTGGTGGTGTTGACGTTCCTATCACACACGTCACCACGCTAACCCACGTGCAACAATGCAACGCACGCAAGCACAGCACGGACGTCAACGTGGAGAAGAAGAAGCTCACCGTGCTGGCCCCTTGCCCCGGACCTCTCCCCAGCCGCTTTGTCGTTGTGGGCGCCCTCAAGTGGTACGAGTGAAGGGCGGCCGCCAGCTTCTTGTTGTTGTTTTACTTGCGCGTGGACCAAGCAAGCAGTGAACAACAGCACGGCTTTGGAAGGTGCCCTCTTTTTTGCCTTGTCTTGTTGTTCTGTCTTCTTCCCGGCCGTCAGCTTGCCTCTGGTGAGATAGAAGAGCGCGGTGGTGTGCTACTAGGTGGTTCCGTCGTGGGGAACCGCCCATAACACGCAGGCCCGCAAAAGGCGAAGAGCTCCCGCAGTTCCTGGGCGCCACACGTGCAGCAGCTGCCAATTGCCGATGACGCTTCAATCCCCCCAGGTGGGGGCGCTGTTGACCAGGGTAAAGACCAGCAAGATCACCCCAAGCCTCAGAGACGAGGAAAGTGGCAGCACGGGACGAGGTTGGTTCGTGTGTTGGTGCCTAGCGTCATATTCCCGCTCCCCACACACAAAGCTCCTCGACGCACACTACGCAACGAGCACCGGCAGCCGGTTGTCTTGTCTTCTTCCCTTCTACTTGCCTTGAAACACTCTCTCTCTCTCTCTCTGCACGTCGTACGTCATGGCGGCCTCCTCGAACCTCGATGAAATGGCCGAGCTTCTGCTGAGCCTTGCTGGCCCTCCACCTTCTTCTACTTCCTGCTCGTTCTCGGCCAAATCTGCTTCTTTTTCATCTTCAAAGGCTGCAGAAAAAGATCGACACAAGACTTCGCTTCACTTCATCCTCAACGACGGCGGCGCGCCTCAACGCGAGGACGGCGATAGGCTCGCACCAGCGGACCACCAGAAGAAGAGGACGCGGAGCACCAGTACGGCCACAATGGGCGAGGAGGCCCAAGAGGACGGACCGGTCGAAGGTGCAGGAGCCAACGCCTCCTCCACCACCACTACCACCACCAGCCCCACGAGGCGGCACCAGCCGGTGCGGAAGAAGAAAAGCGAGCCCTCTTTCCCTACCTCACCGTCAACGGCCACGCTACGTTCCTCGTCACCCGCCGGAACTGCCCGCACGTCGACGACAAAACGTGGCGCCGCAGCACGCCGGAACCAACACCGCTACAACGACGAACCACCGACCACCGCGTTCTCTGGCAGCAGCTCACCCCCGACGACCTCCCCTTCCACGCCCACCAACGCCTCTTCTTCTTCTTCCTCAGCTCCTTCTTCTTCGTCTCCCCCTCTTCCTCCTCTTTCCTCTGACCGTTCGCGCTCCCCCGCACTTGCACCGCCGCGGGGCTCTTCTCAGCCAACGGTGGCCCCTGGGCGCGATGACGACGTGTCGAGCAACCTTGCGACGTCCTCGTTCGGTCACGTGAACGTTCCTGCGCTTTCGTTGCCCGACACGCTACGACACAGCGCAGAGCGCCAACCCCCGCTGCGGTTGCCCTGGGATTGGAACCACTTGGGGCACCCGGTCGGTGGCGCCGGGCTGGACTTTCTCGCTCCCCGGCCGCTGCACCCCGCTTCTTCGTGGCCCCCGCTGCCGGCGACGACGCACCACCAGCTCGGCCCGCACGGGCACGTGCCCACGTCGGTGGCCATCGCGGCTCCCTTTCACCACCCGACCCCGATCGTACCCTCGTCCGCGTCGTCGCCTCCGCTTTCGTCGTCCCTGTCGCCGCCCACGACCCCGGTCGGCCTGTCGACCGCGTACGGGCTGCCCGCGCTTGGCGTTGCCGCACCACCACCACCTGTGGTGCCTGCCCGGCCATCGCCGCCACTGCAGGCGATGATGGCGGCCGAGCTCGTCGACGCCGAGGAGGCCGTGCGGAGGCGGCAGCAGCACCTGCAGCAGCAGCGCGAGCTCCTACTCCAACAGCTGAGCCGGGGCAAGGCCGCCGCCGCCGGTAGTCATCGATCCCGCGACCGCGACAGCGACCAGCAGCAGCTCCCGGCGTCTGCGGCGAAGCGCCGGAGCAGCCGCAAATCGAAGCAGCCGGCGCCGGGTCGGGACTCGCCTCATACTGTGCGCCCAGCGCGGAAGACGGAGCGGAAGCGAAGCCGCAGCCCCGCCGAGGTGGCTACCAATACGCCGGAGGAGGACGTGGCGGCGGAGCGACAGCCGAAGCGTCGGCCGCCGAGCCCCTCCTCGCGAGCTTCACCACCACCACCACCACCAACGAGCGCCAATGCCGCGCCGCCCGCACAGCCGCAGCTGCAGCCGCAGTTGCCGTCGCTCCACCACTTCCTACGATCGCTCGACGTCCTCCCACCACCCACCGCCACGGCTCACTACCCGCAGGCCCTGCCGTCGCCCTCGCCGCTCCGCCAGCAGCCGTACCACCCGCAGCATCACCACCACCAGGGCGACCAGGCCTGGCCGCAGCAGTACCATCAGGCCGATGGAGGCCTTCGTGGATTCCCTCTCAAGCAAAGCCTGCCCCTCGAGCTCCTTCCCACGACGGCCACGATCGGCGCCGGCTCAGCCGAGGCCCACCGACGGAGGAGCGTGGACCTGGCCGCCCTTGGCCGACCCTGGCCATAGCGTCGCATTCGGAAATTTTGGTTTTGTTTTGGTTAAAACAAAAAATGTACATAAAGAGAATATTTGTGATATGTTCATGGAGTATGTCGTGACATTCTTAAGAAACTTTTATATAACGCCTGTCTGGAGACTTTCTTGTTCGGCTGTACAGGTCGTCTCGCCTCGTTCTTCTCGCCGCGGCCAATCGCCGATTGCAGGCAGCCACAAAACTGCACTGACGCACTGCAACTCTCCAAACACACCACAACAGCAAACCACAAGGCCGGCATGTCCACCAAGGTGTTCGTAAGCGGCGGTTCTGGCTACATCGGTCTGCAGGTAATAACGACCCCCCTCAATGACTATATTCGTGCCTTGCACCAGCCAATTACTCAAAAAACATTAAAAATAAAAAATAAATGTATAAATAAATAATATCGTTTTTTAAATGGCCTGTTCTGGCTCGCTGCCGGTACGTGAATATAATAATGATAATAAATAATAATAAAATAATAATTCGTTCTCCTGGCAGGTGGCGAGGGC
>CACVKS010001396.1:0-10515 GCA_902749335.1 Acanthamoeba triangularis
GGAGAGCTTCTCGTGATTCACGCGCTCGGGGCTAACGATCGGAGCGTAGGAGCAGAGCAGGAAGTGGATGCGAGGGTAGGGCACCAAGTTGACCTGGAACTCGTTGATGTCCACGTTGAGGGCGCCGTCGAATCGGAGCGAGGCGGTCAGTGACGAGATGACCTGAGCGATGAGCCTGTTGAGGTTCTGGTAGGTGGGGCGCTCGAGGCGCAGCTTGTCGCGGCAGATGTCGTAGATGGCCTCATTGTCAAGCATGAAGGCGACATCGGTGTGCTCGAGCAGGGCGTGGGTGCTGAGAACGGAGTTGTAGGGCTCAACGACGCTGGTCGAGATCTGGGGCGAGGGGAACACGCAGAAATCGAGCTTGCTCTTCTTGCCGTAATCAACGGAGAGACGCTCGAGGAGCAGAGAACCGAAGCCGGATCCGGTACCACCGCCGACCGAGTGGAAAACCAAGAAGCCCTGGAGGCCCTCGCAATCTTCGGTGAGCTTGCGGATCTTGTCGACGACGGTCTCGACGTACTCCTTGCCGGTGGTGTAGTGACCACGAGCGTAGTTGTTGGCAGCATCTTCCTTGCCGCTCATGAGGCTCTCCGGATGGAAGAGCTTAGCCTGGGGACCCTGCTTGACGGCATCGACCACCTAAATCCCGATGCAAAAATGGGCTTGTGGTGAGCTGGACATCTTTTCTAAGCGGGAGCAATTGGGCGAAATTAGCGACATCTGCCGGCGTACCGAAGGCTCAAGATCGAAGTACACAGCCCTCGGCACGTACTTGCCGCTGCCCGACTCACTGAAGAAGGTGCTGAAGGCGAGCGGCGTCGAGGTCTTGCCCTCTTGAAGAGTACCGTCAGGGTTGAGTCCGTGCTCCAGGCAGTAAAGCTGCACCGAGAGATTCAATTTAGCAAGTTTGCTGGCAGGCCTAAGAGCGAGAGCGGCATCTATAAGAAAGTGAACTACTTCGCACCTCCCAGCACGAGTTACCGACTTGCACGCCAGCCTGACCAATGTGAATAGAGATGATTTCCCTCATGGTTGATACGACGAAGCTACCGGATCGGAAGGAGGAGAGTAGGGGGGTATGGATGTCCTTGTGAGGAGGAACGTACAAAGAAAAAAGATTGGTGTGGTCGCTGCACAGTTTGTTTGGCGCCACGCACACCCATTGGCCGCAATCTGCCGAACAGGGAAATAACTGGAAAAAAAGGCGCCAAACCTGGAATCGGAGCTTTCTGTGGTGGAGGCAGCGCGATTTGAGCAACGTGCAGACAGGAAAGAAAAGAGAAAACAAGACCTGGAAAAGTGCAGGTGGCGAAATCGTCAGATCTTGGCAATTCGGCACAATTGAGCGCATACAGGCACCATGTCGTTTGTAAAGGATCTACAACGCGCGCACAAGGAAAGAGCGCAGCCTCGCGCGAGGCAAAGGTATGGCTTGCTCGAAAAGAAGAAGGATTACAAGCTCCGCGCTCGGGACTACAAGAGGAAGCAGACCGTCCTCAAGAACCTGCGCGTGAAGGCGGCCAACAGAAATCCAGATGAATTCTATTTCAAGATGATCAAATCAAAGACGGTGGTACGTTGAATTCTTAAATCTCATCGTATGGCTCATTTTGGCGATTTATTGCAATTTTAATTTACACCCATATCCTCTCCGTATCACAAAGGGAGGGGTACACTCGAGAACAAGGCGCGGCAAGCAGCGCACGCAAAAGCAAGTGGTGAACATGAAAACGCAAGATATGATGTACTACGTTGCAGCTCGCCAGACCGAGAAAAAGGTACCCACCACCCGCGCGCTCTTCCTCTCTTCCTCTCTTTCGTACTGGCATGAGCTCTCACACGCACACGTCTTGGCTCTTTTCTCTCGTAGAAAATTGAACGCCTGCAGAGCAGCCTCCATCTTCTTGGGTCGAGCGCCAAGCCAGCAAACAAGCACACGATCTTCGTGGATACGTTCGACGAAGCCCTCACCTTCCAGCCCGAGAACTACTTCAACACGTTGCCCGAGCTTGTTGATCGCCGCTTCAATCGCCCCACCCTCGAGCAGTTGCAATCCGAGGTTCAGCCATCCTGTTGACGAGCGCGTGATCGCGAGGTGGTCAAGACTGACGTGCTCTCCTCTTCATGGTCTCAGGAGGTGTTCACCACGCCAGTGGTGGCAGGACAAACGGCGGCCATCGGCAGCTCGCGAAAGCGCCAGTACAGCGAGTTGCAGCAGAGGCTACAGAGGGAAAAGTCGCTGGGCCATATCGTGGAGAAGGTGTCGTCCAAAAGGCAGGTGATGATGAGCAAGGGCGCCGGTGTGAAGAAGATGAAGGTTGAGGATAGCAAGGGCAACGTCAAGACTCTCTTCAAGTGGAAGAAGGTGCGGAGCAAGTAAGCGAGAGAGGCGCCGACCTCTCCGCCGCAAATAAAAACTCCAAATAAAAGAAGGCCAACCCCAAAAGGGCGGGAAAACCAAACGCAGGCAAAAGGAAGATGGAGTTGCGTGTAGCGCGAGAGGGCAGTAGCCGCTACTTGCACTGGTACCGCGACGAAGCAGAAGAAGGAGGCGACTCGCAACAAAGATGACGACGAAGGATGTGGCAAAAATCGGCTGCCAGACTCGAAGCTCGAGGAAGAGAGGGATGATGGGGCCAAAACAAATGTTCGCGTACAAGGCAGGCACGCTCGTCCTGATCCGGCAGCGCCTGGGGCTAAGCGAGGAGTTGACAACGAGGGCTGAGATCATCTGTGGAATTTTGCTTCATTCTTTCGAGATGAGCGAAGAAGCGGCGTTTGCGCTACTGCGCAAACAAAAGCTGTTCTTGAGTGCGGCAGCCGTGGCGAAGGTGAAAGAAGCCCTCGCGGGCATGGAAGGAGAGTCGCAGGAGCCAATTGCCGACGAAGCTTCGCAGCCCGACAGTCTACTCGTACTCCTCCCACCAGAGTGCCTGGCGCATATCGTCTCGTTTCTGCCAACCGAAGAGGTACTGCTCCACCTTGCCAACGTTACTCTCTCTCTAAGAAGGCCTTCATCTCTAGATCTTCTCTTTGGCCGCAACCTGCTGTGAGCTTCTTGGCGCCATTCTTGAGGATAACGGTACCTTCTGCAACCTTGAGAGACAGCCCCTGTGCTCACGTCTACTCGCCTACCAGTCTTGTGGAAACGGCTCTACGAGAGGCATTTTGGTGGTCCGCTCGCCGTTGTTGAAGGCGAGAGGTGTTGGAGAACGCTCATGCTCGACAACGTCAAGCAGATGCAGGGCACTGGTTCTCGGCGAAGGATCGGCAATCGTCTCTATTGGGCAGGTATGGATCTGCTGGACGCATTGCTGCTTCCTCTTGGTCGCTCACTCCAGTGTCCACGCAGCTTCACACGGCCACCTGACGTACATACAGACCGTGCTTCACCAGCGTAAGCTGTGGCCGGACGAACAGGTCCAATGCGAACTGCTATCGCGGTACAGGCGCTCTTTAGGCGAAAGATTTGCGTTGCGTAGGGAGTGTTCAATCTCATTATGCCAGCTCTCCTCGCATAAGGGCTGCCGAAGCTGGCCACGCGCATATCATCCGCCAGTTGTTCCCCGTCATGGTGAAGGCGGACGAGAAGGCCACGGACGCCAACAGGGCTATCCACATTGCCGCCGTCAATGGACACACGTACCCTCTCCTCTGCCTCTATCCGCTACCCACAGCGATCTCATCACAGCGTCATCTGCTATAGCGCTGTAGTGCAGGCCCTCATCGAATACGACAAGAAGATGGTCAACGCCGCCAACCACTTTGGCACGACGCCGCTCCACTTGGCCGTCTATGCCGGGAAGACCACCACCGCCGCCTTCCTCCTCAAGCGCGGAGCATCGCCCAACGCATGCGACAAGCTGAAGGTCACCCCCATACACAACGCCGTCGCCCGAGGTAATGTCTCTTCTCTTTCCTTTCGCTCTACCTTTGTCTCATCGTCTCCATCACCGCCGCGCGCGCGTAGGCAGCCACGACCTCTTCTGGTTGCTGGTTGCGTATGGTGCCCGGTGCGACATTATAGACAAGGAGGGCGAGACCCTCACCGACTGGGCACGCTGCTTCAAGCGTAGGGAGATGGAGGAGCCCATCGCGTGCGCCCTGGCCCAGGCCAAGAAGCAAGCGGCTGCAATTTCCGTGTGATTTTAGAGAAAGGAAAAGCAGAGAAATGAATTACGAGTGGATTTAGGGCACCAACAACATTTGTTTTTCATTGACTGATCATTGGAGGCGAAAGGAAGATGTCGAGCGGACGAGCTGTGCCCGATTTTAATGATTCCGACTTCGACACGGAGGACCCCGTGGCCTACCAGAAGGCGATGAGGCAGCGCGTGGTGGAGCACATCGTCGCAACCGAGGAAATGGCCGAACTGCAGACCCAGCTGTCGCAGTGCTACTACAGGGAGGGTGTGAACTATCGCAAGAAGTGCCGCCCCCTGGCTGAGGTAAATCGCTCGGCTCCACGGGTGAATTCTTTTTTTTTTTTGCCCCCCTCTTAAATACCCAATTATTTCATCTATCAGGAGTACATGAAGAGGCTTGAGAAGTGGAAGGCCTACATCCCTCCTGAGGTGCGCCACATTCCCTCTCCGGTGTTCTCTGCGCGGCAAACTCTCACACGTATCTATAACGCAGGGCGAGGAGACTGACAGCGTCGTTAGGATGCGCTCCTAAGCCTGCGGACGCACTGGCAGGCCCGCCAGGTGCTTTGGAATGTGTTGCAGATGTAAAGAGATTAAATTGCTTCTACCCCAGAATGTGCGGGGTAGCGATTGCGCGGGAACGGAAAGAAAACATGCAAAAGAAAACCAACATACTAGATCGAAAAGATGGCCACGACAGACGCCTCCCGCTCATCTCTGCTTCCCGTTGTGGCCAGCGGCCTGCCAGAGGAGGTGGAGGTTCGTCTTGTCGATCCCTCGGCTGCTCCGGACGCATCAAAACAAGATGAGGACAAGGGGCGAGGCGCCTTCTCACTTCGATGCTTCTCCGCCGGAGCAGCAGTGATGAAGGAGCTGCCCTTCGTCGCCGTTCAAGACGTGTCGAACCGGCACCGCGCCTGGACGTGCAGCCACTGCTTCACCTTCCTTCAATCGCTCGAGGCCCAATTTAATTGGCATCGAAAGCAAACGGAGGCGATTCTCGGGTATGGCAGCCACACCGCCCCTTCGCGATGGATGGCCAGCGATTCGATTAATCTAATCAATCTAATCATTTTGCCTGCAGAGTGGACGAGGACGACGACGACGAAGTCACACCGCTGCCCGAAGGCGTGCTCTTGCGGACAGATGTCGTGGAGTGTTGGCACGCATGCGGGGAAATGTACTGCAGCGAGCGCTGCCGGGATGCGGCCTACGCCGAGCACCACGAAGCCCTGTGTGTGGGTCGCGTGGATTCCGAGCTGCACCCGCTTGTCGTGTTCAAGAAGCACGCGGTCGAGCACAACGAGCTCTTCCTCCTGGCCGCCCACGTCGTCGTCCGGGTCTTCAACACCATCCGTGCGCACCACGCTCGCAGCTTTGCATTCGCTTCACCGTCTAGGTAAGTAACCCAACGCGCGGTGCATGGCGTGTGAACATGCAGGCGCCACCGAGGCCGACGGCGGGTTGGATCTCGGGTACGCGCAGCGCTTCATGGACTCGTTTTGCCATCGCCCCTGGCTCGAGGTCATCACCGCCGCCCGACAGTCGCGCAAGGCAGCCGCGCACGACCACGAGGACGGTGGTGACGAAGACGAAGACGAAGACGATTTCTCGCAGGAGGTGCTGCAGCAACTGCTCGACGAGTCCTACACCTCGCTCGCGATGGCCCTCTTCCTCCCTCCCTCGCCGTTCTTCACCGAAGGTACTGCCACGGCAATGGCGATGGCGACGCGACCACGACTCACACGACAACTCACACCACCAGGCCAAGGCAAGGGGCCGTTGGCGGAGCTGTTCACGCCCGACTTCTACTCGCACCTGCTGGGGCTCCTCGAAATGAACCAGAACGCCATCCGCATTGTGTCGCCGCTGCAGACCTACGCCACACTCCTCCACGACCACCTCTTCCCTTCGTGCGTCCTGCCGGCCTTCCTTCCGGAATACACGACACACGCACGCACACAGGATACACAGCTAATAGTGATTGATCGCCGCAGGGAGGCACAGGCGCAAGAAACGGCTCTTGGCGAGCTGGGTAACGGCGAGCTGCCGTCGTTCGCCGATGCACACGCAACGCAGAACACTTGGGAGAGGCTGAACGCCATGTCGGAGCTGCTCACGCTGGTCGAACAGATGCAGGACGATGGCGACGAATGCGATGACGATGACGACGACGACCAAGACGCTGACGGCAGTTCTGGTCACCATCACGCCCACGACAAGAAGGACAAGGCGAAGCACCACGAAGACAGTGAAGAGGAGGATGAAGGAGACAAGAAGGGCAAGGGCAAGAGCAAGGCGGAGCGGGAGTCGGACAGTGAAGCGGAGACAGCCGAGGAGGAAGATGACAACAAGCCGGTGGAGCTGTTCCCTCCGTTTGAGGGCTTCGGCCTCTTTCCCATTGCGGCCATGATGAACGTACGCCCCATTTGCCACTCGCCCACCCTTTCAATGGGCTAACCGAGACTGCATCTACTCTCACGCGAAACAGCATTCGTGTGAGCCCAACACGCTAGTCAAGTTCGGGCGCAATCGTGAGGCGGTGGTGGTGGCGCTGCGCGACATTGCCGAGGGCGAGGAGCTGACCCACAGCTACATCGAGAACGACCGACCGCTGGCCGAACGGCAGGCCGACCTCCTCGAGTACAACTTCGCCTGCCAGTGCGTCCGATGCCTCAAGGAGACTGCCGCCGCTTAGGACCTCTCAACACCTTAAGAGTACATCAATGCTGCTTTACATTTACAAATTCGACGAATGTGGCGACTCAGCGCTGTGGTCTGTCGGGTGATCTCGCCCGCGCGCCAACGTTGGTTCGCCGTCTCTTCGCGCTTGGTGGCGGTCGCTGGTGGTCGCTGGCGCCGCCCTCTGGCCACGGGTGCTTGCGGTGGTTGCTGTCGCTCGCCACCTTTTCGCACAACAGCGAGAGGAGGCCGCGCAGCGATGCCGGCCCAGCGACGTCCTGCGGTGACGACGGCGGTGGCGATGACGAAGGTAACGGCGGCGGTCGTGATGAGAACGCGAGGGATGGGAAGATGGAGGGAAGTGAAGGAAGCAGCGGCGGCACTGCAGTTGGGCGTTGCACGATGTGGAAGGCCGACGACACGGACGGCAGAAGCGGGTGGAGCTGTGGCGGGGCCGGCAGCTCTGGTTGGCTGGCGGTTGTGGCAGGGGCGTCCAGCCCGCGGTGACTCTTGCTGTGAGACGATGTGGGCTGGGGCGGAGGGAGAAGTGTCGACTCGTCAGCCGAGGAGTGGAGGCGCGACGACACGGGATGATTGTTGCTGTTGTTAAAGACCGCGTAGTGAGTGGCCAATGACGACGGGGCCGACGAGATCAGCGCGCCGGCCGCGTCGAAGAGCGTTGGCAACGGGTGTGCGCGGTTGGTGGCAGCTGTGCGATGGTGGTTGATTTCTGCTAACGCATCGAAGGGGTCGCGTCGGGTGGTGGTGGTAGCGGGTGGGCACCCAGACGTAGCTCGGCCTGGCTCTTCTTCGCCCGATAAAGTTGTTGCTGGGTTACCGCCAGGCTCCGTGGAACGGAAACTCAGCAGAGATTCAGGAATGGTTCCGGTTGTGCTGCCGAACACAGCGTCGACACACTGGTGCAGGACTTCCTCGGAACCGCCCAACACCTTGCACGCCTGCAAGCGAAGATAGTCGAGATTAGGTCGTGTGTGGCCAGCAAATCAGCGCTCCTCATTAATCCTCGCGCTTTTCTCGTCTTCATTTCGGTGGTGGGGTCGGGTGGACGCACGTGGATCATCTCCATCACCTTGAGCTGCAGGCCCACCGGGTTGTGGGCGTACTTGCGGGTGAGGGGCGATGAAGAAGATGAGGATGAGGCGGCGGCGGTGGAGGAGGAACCGGGCGATGACCCGCCCAGGTACTGGGTGTGCGAAAAGACTGCCATCGGGTTGGACAGCACGGCCATCGCCCCGAGCGGACCAAGGTCGAGCGAGGCGCATTTGAGGGTGAAGCGCAGGCAGAACTGAGAGCCGGCCTTCTGCTGTGAGGTGACGAGGAGCTTGATCTTCTTGAACGTCGCCGTGTACACCCCATCGTGCCACCCGCTCTGCAATGGTTGCTCACCCGCATAGTGACACAGAGAGCTCACCGTCAGCACACGCCGAGCACACGCTGAGGCCCAATCACAAAAATGGGGACTTCTTCTCTTAGGCGCTAAAAAGGGCACCTTCTGGAGGCGGACGGCCGTAATTCCGTCGAGGGAGGCGGCGAGGCGGTTGCCCTGCTCGTCGACGAGCCCGGCCTCGACCCACACCCCGCCGCCCACGTCGGGCTGGTCGAGGGTGTGGCGGAGCAGCCGCAGCTGTCGGAACTGCGAGGATTCTGTTGTGCGACATTATGTCGGAGGTACAACAAACACAAGTTGCTGTAAGGTTGGTGATGGTGGGTGGATTGGTCACCCCTTGCCGCCCAGCCCTAACTTACCAACAGCGGGTAGCGCAGGCACGATGAAGTAGACGCACGGGCTGGGTTTGAGGGCGCGTTGGTAGACTGTACGTGCCGGAGGCTGCGCGCCCATCTGCATCATTGCCCTGTGTTCACATCCCCCGTCCAACACCAAACCAACCACTTAATCTCTAGCCAGTGATCGCTGCTGGTGAGATTGAAGGCCAAACCTGGGTTCGCGCGGCACTGGCGGAGGTGGCGCGGGTCGTGGAGAAGCTAGAGAAGGGGAGTAGGTGGCCGCAGCACTCATGGCCCAGGTGATGGTGGTGTAGTGGGGAGGAGAGAGTAGTGATTGTTGGGCGGCAGGCTTGTGGTGCCGCATCGATGGAGGAGGGAGCTGCGGGCAGGCGGTGGAGGAGCAAAAACTGTGGCCACACCCTTTTTCGTGGTGCCGCACGGGGGAGACGCCCAACCGGAATCGAGACGCGACAGTACATGGCCCTCGCCGTAAAGCCACTGGGCCTCAGCGCTACTCGCCATCTCGCCCAGGCGCCTGTTGCACGGCTCCCTCTTCTCACTTTCTCGAGCGCCATCGTTGGTCCCGGATTTGTTGGATCATGCACCACGTATCCAGGGAAGTTGTGTGTTGCGTCGAAAGTTCGCTTGCAGGTGCCGGTCCGCCCGACCGGCCCAACCCGATGGCGGGACAACTGCACCACGACAACTGACTGACCTCACTGCGGCACCGCAGTACGCGTCCTTCGGTAACGCGTCAGTCGGCCGACTTCTCGACGGGGGGCGGTTTGAGGATGGGTCCGTCCCAGGACTTGCGCTGCTGCACGTAGCGCGCCACGGCGTACACGTTCTGCACCACGCCTGCGAGGTATTTCTGTGATAGACGGCACACACGGTACACACACAACACGCGCGCACACATCACCAACGGTAGATGATTACACTTGTCAGAAGTGTGCTGCCCCCATCCCACCCATTAACGATCCCCGGTGACCAATGGCCAGCCGACCGACAGGTGACAAGGAGTGACAGCCCGCGCCACCAGTGGGCGGACCAGGCAGTCGCGACCCACGTAAGGCAAGCCATAGAGAGGGGGTCGGAAACGAAAATAACACTGAAAAAAATAAGGTGGTGGGGAAATGATCGGTACCTCCTCGTAGAGATCGCTGATGCCGAAAAGATCGTCCTTCCTGATGCCCATCTTGGCGCACGCGTCGAGATACTTTTGTATGTTTTCCTGCGAAAACGTGGAGTGGGCGGAGCGGAGTGGTGGTGATGAGTATTGTACGTCCACCTAATCTCTGACTGGCCACACGCAACACGCAACCCGGCGCACGCCCAGAGAGAGGCAGAGCACGAGGGGAGGAGGGTACCCGCTCGAGGAGGACAATGGGTCGTGTGTGGACATCGGGTATGATGCCCGGCCACACTTTGTTCATCAACGCGCACAGCAGACGGCCGCTCTTGAGACTGTCCGGAAACTGATGGCCGGCGTCTGGAGCGTGGATAGATAGGGGTAAGGGACGCTAGGGCGTGCACGACACGCACGACATGGAGCCGTAGTAGCAGCCCACTCCCCACCGGCCCCAGGGGGTTACCTTCTTCGCCCACGACTTCATAAAGCCACTTGCACATGGGCTCGATGAGCGGCTCTGTCTTCTTTTCGATCTTCTTGGCGATCTCGACCTCCATGCCGTACAGCTGCTGCATGCTGCTCTGCCGCTCCAGGTTTTGCCTGCGCTCCGACGTCGGAACAGTCCCAACATATCAACGCCCCCGCTGGTGAGCAATACACCAACCGGTAGTGCCGCGAGTGTCCGCACCTCTTTCTCAATGTGGCCTCGTCTTCACCTCTCCAGATAGCTAGTGTGTGTGTGTGTGTGTGTGTGTTGGGCGCGTGTGAGTGTCGATCGGCCCAACCGGGCCGGGAGTGGGGAGAGGG